>CAUYSK010026884.1:0-125850 GCA_963575035.1 Avahi laniger | reverse complement strand
CTAGCTCTCTGGGAGGCCGAGGCGGGCGGATTGTTTGAGCTCAGGAGTTCGAGACCAGCCTGAGCAAGAGCGAGACCCCGTCTCTACTAAAATTAGAAAGAAATTAATTGGACAACTAAAAATATATAGAAAAAATTAGCCAGGCATGGTGGCACGTGCCTGTAGTTCCAGCTACTCGGGAGGCTGAGGCAGAAGGATCACTTGAGCCCAGGAGTTTGAGGTTGCTGTGAGCTAGGATGACGCCACGGCACTCACTCTAGCCAGGGCAACACAGTAAGACTCTGTCCTAAAAAAAAAAAAAAAAAAAAAAAAAAACCAATACCAAAACAACAAACAAAAATGGAAATCAGAAAGGCTGATTCATTCAAGTTCCACCAAAGGCCTGGATATAACTGTTATTTGCTACTTATGTTTCTCCGAATCTCTGCATGTGTAGGTTATGTTTCTGCAGGGAAGAAGAAATTTTAAGAATTGGCTTTTCAAAAGGCAAAATAGAATTACAGAATGTCAAAATTGGAAGAACGTTTAGGGGTCAAATATTTAAGGCATCTCCCTTTACATATGGGAAAAGTCAAGTCCAGAGAGGGGAAGGGACTTGTCAAATATTGCTCAATAATTTTTTTTAGCAGAATTAGCAGGTCTCTGATTTTCAGGTGATAGCTCTTTTTTTTTTATTTCAGCATATTATGGGGGTACAAATGTTTATGTTACGTATATTGCCCTTGCCCCACCCGAGTCAGAGCTTCAAGCGCGTCCATCCCCCGGACGGTGCGCACCGCACTCATTATGTGTGTATACCCATCCCCTTCTCCCCCCTCCCACCTGCCCTTTTAAAAAGGAGCCTGTAAGTCACTCTTTCTCAAAGAGTACCATTTTAAAATATCAGAATTGCTGGGTTGCTTGCTAAAAATAAAGATTCTTGGGTCCCATCTCAGATCTACTGAATCAGAATCTCCAAGTGGGCCATGAGAGCCTGCATCTTAAGCTCTACAATTTGCTGATACATATCACTCTGAAAAGTTCTTCTCTAGACACCCAACCCTCAGTCCGTTATAGTGAGTCCGCAAACAAAAAAAAAAAAAAAAAAAAAAAAGGCTTCTTTTTAAGTATTTGAAAGAAACAGAGTGATAGTGGATCTGAAATGCTTTCAGAATCCCCATGGTAACCTGTAGGGCCCAACCGATGACGATAAGAAAAGCTTTAGCGGTCAAGCGCACTTAGGAAGCCGCAGCTTGTCGAACAGGCTAGCAGAGGACAGGCTCTTTAGCAGCCTGCCAGGCATCTTTACTTCCTCCTCGAATTACACGGACTGGCTAACTGAATTTGCCGTTACTGAGGTATGATTCCTCTGTGAAGTTACTACGTCTGAAAACACGGGCCTTGTGTGTGTGTGATCATCTTATCACCCGCCACCCCCAACTTCTTCTGGCTCGACCAATCACCCATAGATCTGAATGTAGAGGCTCTAGGGGTGCCCCCGAAGACCCTGCTACCAGGCACCCCTTGCCTGGCCACACACGCCCGGCTACGCGTGGAAACGCACACAGCCGAGGTGACGCAGAGGGCTAACGAGCAGCGCGCCGCGGAGTGGCAGCGAGAGGAGCCAATAGGGTGTCCAGGCAGGCGGCGCGTCTCGTAGGGGCGGGCGTGGGATACCGGGTGCCAAAAGGAACCAACGGCTGCCCAGGGGTGAGAGGGCAGCCGGGGTTAGAGGTTCTGAGGAGGCGGGGGCGACCGGAAGCATCCGCCTCTTTCCCCCCGACCTTTATCCTTAGTGTTTGGTAGCAGCGGGGACTTCCCGGGGCCCAGTGTATGGCCACGGAGGTCGGGGGTGTGGACTCCATGCCCTGTCACGACCAGCAAGTAATCTCTGCCTCAACCCCAAGCCCGGAGTCACTGCGACCTGGAGACCCGGCCCGGGACGATGACGGAGTAAACAGCGCCTCCATGGCCAAGCTGACTCTCCGCACAGGGCATGCCAATGCTAGCGTGCCGGCCGAGCGGGACCCTGAGGCCTGCGGTGGCGCCAGCCTCAACTCTGAGGGCAACAGTGGTAGTGGTGACAGTACCAACTATGAAGCACCAGCTGGCTACCCCCTCCTAGGGGACTGCGAACTCTCCCGGCAGATCGGGGCGCAGCTCAAGCTGCTGCCTATGAATGATCAGATCCGGGAGTTGCAGACCATCATCCGGGACAAGTAAGCAGAGAGCGGAAGGGGAAAGGAAAGCGGAGGGTCTCTCGAGCGTGGAGTGGGCGGGGACTGAAAATAAAAGGGCTAAGGGGTAGTGTTCTGTTTTAATCTTTCTATTGAAAATTCTTCTCTCCTCGCGTGTGAATTCCCACCCTAACATTGGACTTGGCAAACTTGTCTTTGGACATTGGGACAGGGCCTTTTCCTTGAGGTGTGTGTGTGTAGAGGGAAGGGGTGTCATATGACTCAAGCCGCCACCCCTCTCTTTCCTAGTCCCTGTGTTTAACATCCCTTTGTGTAGGGACGAAGCCTTTTAGCTAGCCCAAGGCCTCTTTGTCTCTCCGAGTGACACGAGTCCTTGGCCATTCCAGGATGGTAAACGCCCCTGTGCTATATCTGCCCAGTGCCTGTCCGCGTGGTAAATCTATAACGGAGAAACGGTTACTACCCAAGGTTATGCGCCACCGCCAGTCACCGCAGGCTTACAAATAGAAATGAAGCGATTCCAAGGAAATTCTCTTGTGCTCCTTTGACCCCTTAGTGTTTGCTGCTGCAAATATGTCATTTTGTCTAAGATCTTTTAGTCTCAGCGGTGAGGTTTACTTTGTCACGTGAAAGCTTATCATCCAACTCTTACCAAGATTGTTTTACTGTAAACTTACAGAACATAGTTAATGAGTCAAAGGGAGCCCAAAGGGGACTTTGGCCCCACAAAATCTCACAAACCAGTGTAACTGGAACTTTATGTTTAAACACTATCTTGAAATTTCTAAACCCACATTGTAGATAGGTTTTCTCAAGGGAAATATATACCGTGATGAGCAACAGCTGTTTTCTTTATTGGCAACACTTTATTTTTTGCAGAGACGGGGTCTCACTATGTTGCTCAAGGTCTGGAACAACTCCTGGCCTCATAGCGGTCTGCCCTTGGTCTCCTAAAGTGCTAGGATTACAGGCGTGAGCCACCGTGCCCAGCCCATTGGCAGCACTTTAAATGAGTAGCTGCAGCATGTCACAACATCCCTTTTTCAGTGGTGGGGCATGCCTTGATCATTTAAAAATGGCTGCTGAATGACAGGATGCCACTCCCTAAATCAGACTCGAATAACTTTTTCTTCGTTCTGTTGTAATAGGCTTCTAATTTGTTTCCCTGCCTGCAGTTTTTCTCTCTTCCACACGCACCCACACATTACAGTCTTGTTAATATACATTAATTACATTTTGAATTTCATCAATGCCTTCCAAATAGTAGGTGCTCAATTGCTAAAGGTTTTTTCCTAGCTCTTACAATTATATTAATGAAACTACGCTATTTAACTGTTTTTAATGTACCGATATTGAAAAGTACTGTGGTCATGTGATCTAACTGATGAAAAATAGGAAGCATAGGCTTGTTAGTTGTGGTGGGGCAGCTAAAATAAAACTTTTCTGTAAAATAAAGAAAATGTGATGACGATTCTTGTTTCTGTAGAACAGAAGTTACTAAGCTTGGGTCTTGGACCCCACAGCTGTTAGATGGATTTCAGGGCTTCAATCAACCCTCAGAAATTATCTGGGAAATTTTATTCGTATGTGCATTTTAATTGTTTTTAAAAATAGCATCTTATTGAGATATAATTCAAATTCTGTACAAGCGTTTTTTTTTTATTTCAAAATCTTAAGGGGGAACAAATGTTTTAGGTTACATAGATCATTTTTGTAATGCTTGAGTCCTGGCTTTAGGCATGCCTGTCACCCAAATCGTGTTCATACAATTCAGTGGTTTTAAGTATGCTCACTGCTGTGCGACCATCACCATAATGTTTTGGAACATTTTCATCACCCCAACAAGAAACCTCATACTGATTAGCACTCACTCCCCATTTCCCCTCAACCCACCCAATTAGCCCTAGTCAATCACTAATCTCTTTTGATTTTCCTATTCCGAACATTGCATATCATACAATACATGGTCCTTTTGTGACTAGTTTTATTTAGCATAATGTTTTCAAGGTTCATCCTTGTTAGATCAGTATATTATTCCGTTTTATGGCTGAATGACACTCCATTGTACGGATATACCACAATTTGTTTAACCATTCATCAGTTGATGGACGTTTGGGTGGTTCCACTCTTTGGCTGTAACGAATAATGTTGCTATGAACATTCACCTACGTGCCTTTTTATGGGGCGAGGATCCCTTAGCTTTCATTAGATTTTACAAAGGGTTATGATAATGTAAAGGTTAAAAACTGTTGCTGTAGAGCTTGGAAAGGGCATGGCTTTCAGCATTCACATCAGAAAAGCCTGAGTTATATGTTCATAGTAAACCTGGGTGTAAGTGGAATCTTTTTTTTTTTTTTCCTGAGTTTGGAAGGAGACAGCAGGATCCGGACGAGTGATCTTAGGCAAGGTGTTTAGCATCTCTGTGCTTCATTCAGATTTATCATTTGTAAATGAGGATGTTGGTAATATTTCATGGAGCTCCTGGGGGCTAAAGCAAGATACTGTCTGTGAACATTTGTTATAAACTGTGAAGAGCTGTGCACATTTAAGGTATTTCAAGCCTTCACGTTTGGGTTTGTGCGTGCTTCTGACTGCATCCGTAAGTGCTATCTTCTTGAGCTTTCAGAAGACAGTAAAAAGAATTTAATTATACATGGAACTCACATTCTTATTTTGAAAATCAATACTGAGAAATCCTAGATAATTTTCGTCTTGCTTTGTTATAGTATAGAAAGGCCCACTATAATTTTTGATAATGAATTTATGCTTATTTAGGCTCAGGACAATGTTTTTAGTTTTGCTTTTGTTAATCAAATCAGTTGACAGAGGCTTTATCTTCTGTGTATTTGTCTTTAAAAAATTGCCACCCCCTCACACAAACAAGACCTGCTTTTTGGTATTATATCTGCTTTTATTGAGAAAAATTGTAACGATGTTGATGGCAAAAAAAGCAAAATCATTTTAACATTTCTACTTCAGATTGTTTACGTGGGACAGAAAGCACAATAAATTTATTTCACATTTTCAGCTATAAGCCAGGGTCTAATTCTGTCTAGAGATTGATTAAAAAGAAATACTGGGTTTTAGCCTTTCTAGGGGGCTGGTGTAGGGTGCCTATGGTAAAAGGAGCTATATTTACATAGGTCTAGTTCTGGAAGGTGCTATCAGTTATACCCTGTTCTCTCCAGGGCTTATGCTCTTCTCTGTTTTGATGTGACAGCAGATGTGTGCACTATGGAACTGTCTAATAATAGAAGCCACTGGAGTACATTTTTTCTGTCATTATTCCTGGTCCTTAGCATATGTCTAGTGAAGGGATTGCATTGTGAATTGACTCTGGCATGGGGACACGGGGGTTGAGCAAGCAGGGCTGCATGTGCATGTCGTGTGTATGCAGGTGTGTGTGTCTGTGCGTGTATATATATAAAATATATATGGCAGGCAAGATTGAGAACATTGTAGTGATTTAAAATTTTCTTTATTGTTTGAAATGCATAATATTTGAAACATAGTATGCTGGCTATATTATTGAATTTCAAGGAAATGAATTTCTCTCTCTTTGAAAGTGCAGTAAACACCAAATGAGCAGATAATTTACTCAGCCACACATACATGGGTCACTGGTGAACTTGGGAAAATAAATGACTCCTTCACTTCTGTGTGTTTTTTTTTTTTTTTTGCTGTTGGAATGGATTAAACTACACATCCTTCCCTTCTCACTCCCTTTATATACTAAACCCAGCAAAATCTGAGTGTAAGATCATCCTCCCTGCCCAGTTTTTTGGGTTTTGTTTTTTTTTTTTTTTGATCTCCTAAAACCTTAGAGTAAAGCCATTTTGTGAGCTGTTGAATGTTTCCTGTATACTTATCCTAGGAGGGGCTTTGGCATTGCCTCAGCAGGGTGCTTGGATGAAAGTTGAGCAATCTTCGAGTATTTCAGTCCAAGAAATAACACTAAAGAAGGAGCGCAGTCAGCCTTGTGACTTTTTTGAAAAAGTCACCTAGAGAGGAGACAGTTAACCTCAGGACTGAAGGCATGTGACTTAGTAATGTAAAGATCTTAACCAAAGCTGTGTATCAGAATTGTCTGTGGAGTTCTTTTGTGTTTTTAATACAAGTTCCTGACCAGCAGCCTTAGAGGTTGTTTGTGTAGTCTTGAGTAGACCCTGATCATCTGTAGTTTTACAAAGAGCACAGGTGATTGTGTTGTGCTCAGGCGGGGCCACTGCCCCTGCGACAATGGCCAGTCTCCCTTGTGTGATGATTTGCCAGGCTTCAGATTTGGGGTACAGGGTAAGCCAGGGGTTCCACGTGCTAGACAGAACCAGCCTAGAGAAACTGGTATCGCCCCAAGACTGGAGGAATCTCACAACTTTTCCCTTCAACTTGTACAAAACCAAAATGCCCACCACAGAAAAAACTGACCTGCAAATTGTTTAAAACATGCACATGGTTTTGTTTTTTGTGTGTTTCCCTGGTGAATTTTCTGACTTTTAGTGCAGAGGGAGGAAGTCACCTCTTTAAGCTATACAGACCCCTGTTATAATATTTATTGGGCATATATCCTTATAATGTTTTACCAGCTAGTCTGGGCTCCAAGGAGGCAGAAAGAGGGTCTGGCCCAGCACAGTGCCTGGCACATAGGGGCATTAATGTAGCAATCACAATAATAAGAGAAAATGATAGTTTTTCTTGTTTTTCTGTCTGATTTTGAATGTTTACACTGAACTCTGCTTTGGGGTACAATAATTAATGACACTCTATTTTATGAGCTTATTAAGAAGGTGCTAAAGAGCTGTAGCCTTGATGACTTAACACCTGGCAGGTATTAAAAGCTATTTTTTCTTTTAACTTTTCTCATTGCCTTAGGTTTGCTGCAAGTACTTCACTGGGAGTTAGTTTTTGTGAAGGTGAAGGAAGGAAAATCGTTTATAAATCATCTGCATACCATGGCAAACTTTGGGACTATTCTTTATTTAGTGATCACATAATAAAGTAGTTACAGATATCAAGATTATGTTTTCAGTGCTTGCACTAAACATTAACTTTAAATGAAACACTCCTTTGGTTTAAACCTGCCAGAAAAGCTTTTTTGTTCCACTTTTCCTTTAACCTGTTGCTTAAAAACAAAAAATAAAAATAAACAAAAACATATGAGAGCTGAGTTTGAGTCCATTTAATTCTTCGTTCTCAACTTAGGTTGCCAGATAAAATACAGGGTGCCTAGTTCAATTCGAATTCATATAAACAATAGATAATTTTTATATAATTATATCCTAAATATCATATGGAAGTTCTGAAATACAAATTTAATTGGTCATCCTGTATTTTTATTTGCTAAATCTAGCAACCCTATGCTCAACTCCAATTTCCCCCTGCCTCAAATGCTACAAACAATCCTTGTGTATAATTCTCCTGCAGAAAAAAATGATGTATTTATACTTTTGAAATGACAACTAATTCAGTGCTACTAGGATTTTATTTAAATTAAGTTGTTTTAAAGTTACGAGTCAGAAACTCTTCCTTTAATCATTGTTGAGAAGGGTACATTCTTGTATATGATAACCTTAGTACATACTTTTTACAAGCCATATTATAAAAACTCCCTCTTCACGAGGAACATTTTAATGATGCTTTATTTGCCTGCCAGTCTCTTTATTTCATTGCTTTATTGTTTGCATTGTGTATATATCCCAGTCTAATTCACAGGGAAAGAAATATCATAAAAATACATCAAAAAATTGCCTACCTTTCAGTAAACGTGCCCTTATTAAAGCAAAAGCTTTACTTAGGGATTTGGAGTCAGAGCTTCAGGCTCTCTTCAGGGAAGAACCTTGAAATACTTCACCTCTGTGAGCGTCACTGTTCTCATCACCGAAGTGGTGGTGATAATGGAATTTACCCCTCAAGGTTGTGTGAGGGGTAGATGAGACAATGCACCAAAAGTAAAAATGCTTGCTACTTGGCACCGAGGAAGCTTTTGATAAATGGTGGCCTCTGGAAAAGAAGGGAGTAACGTGTGTATAACATTAGGTACCTTATGGACCTTTTTAAGGAAAGTTCTATAAATAAGTCTTTGTGAATTTGGGCTTATACACACACACGTGTGTGCATATATCTATATAGCTGTTAAATTGATTTTTGTGAAACAAAAAACGAAGGTAGGAGTTTGCCAAGTTTATTCTGAATAGAGAGAAGCAGCAGAGAATGATCACTGCTGTGATTTCTGCTGTGAGAACTGAAGTTGCCGTTATCCCAGGGGAAGATGTCATGCTAGAGAATCCCTCCAGTAGCAGTAGTAGTAAGGCCTAGTAAGAAGAGGTTAAAAGATGTCCCCTCTTAATTTTTTAATATTATAAAACATTCATCTCTTTCATATTTCTGTATTTTATGGATGATAAGTAAATATCTGTTAATATTAGCTTTTTGAAAGAAAGATCAGCGAGACTCTTAGGTTTCATTTTGGTTTGGATTTGCTATGAGACATACATATTTTTAAACATACACAATTGCTGCAGCCTCTCTGGAAATTTTAAGGTGCTTCCTAGATAGTCTTACTTAACAAGTAGAAAAGAGTCAGGTTTACCAAGTCCACATTGAAATGAGGATTTGGCTTCCCGTACGAATCTCATTCTTTTGTTGCTTCCGTGTGAATATCACTTTTTAAAATGGCCGCCTTTGGTTTTCATCTTGTTACTCCAGGTCTGTGATACATTTGTGTGTGTGAGGAGGTGTCAAGAAAAGTATATTCTCAAATATGGTTAGGTCTGCATTGTTAAGCCTGTTTGGGGTTTGTACAATTTAAAAGATGCTCAGTTTAACATTAATTAGATTTCCATGGTTTGGATTACGAGTGCCTGGATATCACTATCTGTTTAAATGTTTGATATTCGATTATTTAGATATATTTTAGAATATTCCAGGGACGTTTGTGTGTTTTTTGCATTGTGATTACATTAGATTTTATTTGAGTCTGTTATCAGAAGATGATTAATATGTCTTTCAAAGCTTTGTTTCTGGTAGGAGAGATTTGTTTTTAGTGGTTTTAAGACAAAACTGAATATAGTTATAATTTAAAACAGTGTGTGGAGTGAATAAGACCTTGCATTTGGTTTATATTAAAACATTTTTATTAACAATTCAGTCCAGTGTTGGTCTAAAGTCGGGGCTCAGAGAATACATGCAGCTTTATCGATCCGATAAGTAAATAATCTGCTTTATAAAACTCTAGTCTTAACAATGTTAAAGATTTGAATGTGATATTGAAGGCCACGGTGGATTTTTTAAAAATGCAGTCAACTTATTGTATTCTAGATTTACTTTAGTTTCTAAGTCGATTTAAAGTGAACAGTATGGGTCTGAAGCCTGTCTAAAACAGCATTAGGCTTTATCATTTTTTGTCGTTCACTGCTTTTTACTTCCTTGACAAGCATGTTGCAAAGATTAATTATAGAAATGAAAGGTGCTGATGTAATAATATAGTCTCACTTAAAAACCACAGTACATGAAACAGCCTGTTTCACATGGGCTCTCTGTGTTTAGGTATGTGTGGACAGAATTTTCTGAGTTTAGGGAATATTTATACATAAAGAATAGAGGCCTATATTCTTGCTATTGCTTAACTATACTTCATATTTTAGGGAGTTAATATCCATAATATGATAGAACTGTGGTTACTCCAAGAAACCTATTGCCATTTGTGCCAGGGATATTTCATTGCTTTTCCATGTCAGAGAAAGTGAAATGCAACTTGAGGGAAAAAAAAAAAGTGATGATTAATGGTATACTGAGATAATATGTGCTTGCACATGCCATTTTGATGCTGTGTTGGGGAGTATTTTAGGTTTGCTATCTATAGGCAGATGGGAATTTTTAAGTACATAAACTGGAAATAAGTTCATTCAGTCAGAACATTTAACTTGTATGAAAAGAGGAGGAACAATACTAGATATTTATGTACAGAAAAAAACATTAGATGTTCAACATTCCCTTTTTGGCTGGTTAACAGCTTGTGGGTAGGTACAACCCCAGATTATTATTACTTGGGTACTTCAGGATATGAAGGTATTCACCAGAAGGAAATGTACAGGAAAATGGCAGAAAGATCTAGGGAATGAAGTACTTGTTTGCAAAAAAGGCAGAAGGAATAAATTGTCAATCATTTGAGAAAGAGGTCTCGGAAATTAGGTTACATGTTTTTTAAAGCCGTGGCAAAAGTAGAATATTTGTTTGTACCGTTCTAATTCCAAAAAGGATTACAAAGTAGATGGGTTACTTATCTTGGTAATATGGGCTTTGGATCAAGGTGAATGGAGGGAGAGGATGGGGAGAACCTGCTTTTCTTACTACAGAGTTTTCTCTCAACTTACACTGTGGGCTTGCTGGCGCCCTCCAAGGGTAACTTCGTTCATCTCCCGGTTGAATAATATGCACTTGGGCAGCTCAGCGCGGGACTGCATGATCTTTTCAGTTCTAGTTTCTAATACATGTTGAATAATATTTATCAAGTTATCCCATTTAGGTGCCTGTATCCTAGTAAAAAGCATCTTGCCTCAGTAAGTCTGTGCATGTAAGTATTTAAGCTTTTGGCATGTAATAGATCTTAATATCAGTGTATTAAGTAATTTATATTAAATAATATATTACCTTAAAGCTCTAATTTAGACTAAAACTTGTACTATTTTTTTTTTAGGACAGCCAGTAGAGGGGACTTCATGTTTTCTGCGGATCGTTTGGTAGGTGGAGGCTTTCCATTTTCATTTCATTGTTGTACCTAGTGATATAATCAGGGTAGCCCAAGCTGTGTTTTTGTTCTTGAGCATTCTGGGGGTGAAGGAGATTGTACCAAGTAAGCACCATCTTGCTAGGCTTCCGAAGTGTCATTTCTACTGTTGCATTAAAGCTCTGCTTCAATTCCTTTCACCTCCAAGCATTGCCCATGAACCCATTCCCTGTAGTTCTGAAGTATCACTGCCTCTCAAATGGCTCTTGGGAAACTGGTTCTCAGCAACTCTTAAGTGCCTCATCTTAGGGCAGTGACGTACATTAAAAGAAAACCTAAGATGTAAAGAGACCTAGTGGTTACCCTTGTGGTATCCAGCTAATGTACAAAAACTAATACATTTCTTGTAGTTTACGTGAGAAGGGTATATTAATTTTGCCTCTTCTTTTCTGTACTATCCTCACATGTGAATTACTAAGTTGGACTGTTTACACTTTTCTCCTAATTACGGATTGACCAAGCCCAATTCTGTTTAGCTATTGTGATCTGAGAGGATCTCAGGCCAACTTGGTTTGTTTTCAGGGTAGGCACTCTTTCCTTCTTGTGTTAATATCTAAGTGTGTTCACTGCTTGGAACGAGGTTAACACGTTTTCTGCTGTGGTTATTAGTATTCATCCACTCATGAAATATAGGCTGAACTCATGTGAGTGAGACGCTGTGCTAGGCTGTGTTGGGAGAGAGGAGATAAAACAGTGAAGAATGTAGACATAGTCTCTGATCTAATGGAATTTACAATCTAAATACTGTTACCAGTATTTAGTTTGGAAAAGAAAGAAAGGTGGCTTATTAACCCTCAAATGTATAACCAAATAGTAGTAGGTAGACTATTAAAGGGAATGTGAGGGAAAAAAGGCATGAAACTTTTCATTTAGATTTTCCCTGGAGGATTTATTCCAATAGAATGCAGATAACTTCTCTTTTGCTTTTGGCTTTAAATATTCCTGGTTCAGAGACCAATTCTAGTTAAAATTACTTGAGCTTTCAGGGGAAGTAATAACCCTTAGATAGTACCAAGGTAAGTGTGGTTGATGTTCCTGAGGCAATAGTTAGGTCATTCTGTGTTTTATGCTTTCGTCAAACCAAAAGAACAGGCTTGAAGGAACTTACGTCTTGATAGTTACTGTGGAGAGAAAGCGAGATCTTGGTGTTCACTGGTAGAAAGTGGTTCCTCTTTCTTTTGCTTTCCTTGTGCTCTTTTCCTATAGAAAGTAAGAGTTAAGTTCATGGTTATTGTAAGATGCTTCCCTTAAAGGGCAGGCATGTATTAGCCAAATGAGATAAGGATCTAAGGGGGTGGTAATTTGGACCTCTCTGTTGTCTGTGGTTGGCTTTGAAGGTCCTGTTATGGGGTGGGGGGAGAGTGGGTTGTGGTTGTGGTACAGAGTGGAGCTGTTCATGTTTCTCTTGTCGAGGATTTCTAGTACACTATCTCCTCTAGCACAAGGGTCCCATCATAGTGGACATTAATTCTGTCTTGAATTTGTCAGGGTTAGCTTCACTGGCGCACAGATCCTTGAGTTCTTTATATTTTAGCTACCTGTCTTCTAGTCTATGCTCTCCTGTAAGACTTGGACACGCTACTTTCTATCCCAGGGTTACAGGGGATTGGGCAAAAGTTACTCTTTAGAGGAATGTTACTAGGAGGAGGAGATCTAGGCTCTTCAAAGAAAAAAATCCTCTTCTAATTTGCTCGTAAAAAGCATAAATCTCCAGAGAAGGGGTGGCTAGAGGTGAGTATGCATGCATATGCAGTCTTCATGAGGTTCCTGGGCCCTCTGTCTGAAGCTGCAGGCTGACAAAATCCTGGCTCATTTCGAATTGATCTTTTAATGGCAGTGGGGTGTTGTGTTGTGATAACAGAGCATGGACCTGGTGCTTCTCCCTGCTGTTCCTGATTCGTAATCAGTAATGTAATATTGATTGGAGAAAATGTGCATTGCAGACTCAGCACTGCCTTTATTGTAGTAGGCCCTGATCGCTCGTGGGATTGCCGTATCTTGTTTTTGCTAGTAGTTCTGAGTGATTCTTTCCTTTATTCCACATGTTACAATTGGTACGAGCCTTTCTTTTGGCTGAGAAGCCACAATGCATTTTACTGGATCCTCTTTCAAGCTCAGCAAATTGGTTCAACCCATGCACTCATTTATTTTCTCAAAAGAAGTTTCAAGCTCTATTTATATTCTGGTGGACCTTTGTTAAAAAGAATCTGACTTACCAATTTAAAGGTACTGAACAAAGCAGGGAAATTCCCAGTGGGCACTATTTTCAGAGTAATCAGAAGTATATTACTTCCAAGGAAGGGCGCCTGCTAAGACTCTTGTCACTTGCTGGAGTTTTGTATCCCTTATGGCTTGGACTGACTGAATGAGAATTAGAAGGCATACTAGAGCCTTTTGGTGGCAGTCATGTGCCTAACTGCGATTGGATACCTAGCAGCAAGCAGCCTGGCATTGGGAGCTATCCCTGTATCTAACACATGATAGAAGCCCCCTTCCTACCTCCATGAGCTCAACCCTTGCCTAGTATGCTATTGACTTGCTACCTGCTGTTCACTTCCTGAGGCTAACAGCTAGCAGGAGATTCTCAGAGGGTTCTCAACTTATTCTTCTTTGACTCTCTAGATCAGACTTGTTGTGGAAGAGGGATTGAATCAGCTGCCATATAAAGAATGCATGGTGACCACTCCAACAGGTAACCAGGGCTGTTACTCTCAAATTTTCCTCATAAAAATTCTGAGCCAGAATGGGAGAAGATGGAAGGAAGGCAGTCTGAGTAAAATCAATATGCAAAATGAAGAGTCTAGGTGGAGCTGTTCTTTTAAACATCTTAAAAAACTCAGACATTTAGGAAAGAAATCTGTGTGGGTGACTTTTTGTTAATGGCTTGCTTGTCAATTCAAGTTAAAGGTTAATAAATATTCTTCAGCATGCAGGTGTTGCTGCTGATGAGGGCCCATTGGGACTAGAGTTAAGAATTGCTGGCAGCTTATCTTCACCTCTGTGGGGAAGCTGCTGGTGTTAACAAGTGGGCGAGGCTGCTTTGGCATTGAAACTCCAGGTTAAAAAAAAAAAGATGAGAAATAAAAAGGAAAAAGAAAACTAAAAATGATGAGAATTGGAGAAGGTGCTTTGTTCTATTCTTTTTAATAGAAAGTAGCCAAAGATCTCCGTTTCAGAGATTTGAAATTCTGATTTCGTTTTATTAAATAATGGAAAACTGTTCTATTCAAAGGGTTGACTTTGTGAAAATTGGGCCCTGAGCTTGTTGCATGTCGTAATTGATACAAATTCAGGATGAGACCAAGCATCGAACATGTCTTGATAACTACTTTAGCCTCTTTCTTCTACTTTTAACACATTGACTGCCACACTAGAAAAAAAAATTTTCTATGGGACCATAGTGTTTTAGTATGAAAATAGAGTAAAAACTTCGAAAATAAAACGATCCTTTCTAGTTTAATGAAAAATTTGTTATTTTTTATTGTTTTCAGTGTGTGAGTTATATGCAACTTGAAAAATAGTTCACACAGCTCCCAAGGCAAAGATATGTGTGAGTTACATATGCTTCACGAGGCCCCCAGGCTTAAAACTACTGAGTTAAATACAACTCACATAGCAGTTAGTGTGTTAAGGTAGAATGAAGGCTCATCAAAAAGGATGGAACGAGTAGGCTTTCTGCTGTGGCTCACAGTGGGGTCCTAGTCTGAATTGATGGGGTATATAGCATTCTCGGAGTACAGTGATTCTCCTTTGAATTCAATTTGAAGAACATGTATATGAATATCATGCTATAATAAGTCCTATTTAATAAGTCCTATGCCCATTCGATGAAGTCTGTCTCTCCCAGTTATCCCCACAGGTTTCTTATGAAGCATTAAGAAATAACTAAGGAAAAAATCATGATTCATCTCATTACTTTCACAGGGAACCTCAGCGTTATACAGTGTGTCTGGACAAGGGTTGCTCTGTACCCATCTGCTTCTAAACCTTAGGCACTTTATAAAATAAGTAGGTTGCTCCAATGATGAAAGATAAATTCTTTTGTTTTATTTCCCAACAGGCTACAAGTATGAAGGAGTGAAATTTGAGAAGGGCAATTGTGGGGTCAGCATAATGAGAAGTGGTAGGTTCGCATGTGTGTGACTTTGTCTCTTTGCACGCATAGAAACAGTTGCTGTTTTCCAGGAGAGAGGTAGGTTTGTGTGTCATAATTACAGCTTGCCTTTGCTTAAATCTCACCACCTGTGTTGTTGTCTGTCCGCGTGGTGCCTCAGAGTCACGGCCTGTGTGCGGCTGTGTTCGGCTAATTTTAATTGCACAGCATCGTCCTTAGTCTAGTGGGCTGCTCCCAGGGGCAAGCCAGCTTCCAAGGAGACTCAGGGGAGGGCGGGAGGATAGGAGGACGTGACAGTTTGAAGACTGAGGGTATATGGCATCAGTTCAGGCCCACAGAACTTTGGATATCTGAATGGTAAAAATATGTGTTCTATTCTTGTTTTATTTCTGTTGTAGGGAAAAAGTCCTACCCTGCCAGGAGATATACAGATGAATGACTTGTTCAATATTTTTAATTTTATGTTTGATGAGTATGTGACCATCTAGGCAAAAGCACTTAACTGTCATTGACTCTAGATATTTCCATATGTTGTTCTTGATAAATGTTGTATTTGTGTTTGAGTCCAACTGATTACCCTTCTAAACCAGTTTTTTGTGCAGCAAAGTCACATGCCTATGATTAGAGCCTATACCTGTGACATGGATATGATTGTTTCCATTAAGCTTAATTTTGTTGTACACTATTTACATTTTTTTGCATGTATGGTGGAAGCCCCACTCGCTTGCACTGGAAATATGTGGATTAATTTTTTAAACATATAAACATTACTTTTCTCTTATGGCTATAAAGTTCCGTTTGTGAACAATCGAATACCTCAAGTAAAATTAGGAGCTTTAAGGTTCCTTTTTTCTAGTAGGTAGCTCTTAAGCAATGATAGTGTTCACAGAATAATGTTAACTTTTTAAAATTGGATAAGACAATGAACTTTTAAGGCACAGTTTCTTCTGTTTCAGTTCAGCTCCTTCCCTAAAGGTACCAGCATGGTCCTTGCACTTCTACTGTGTATCAGATGATTTGGGGCGATGCACAGAGTTGTTTTTAACGTTAACAAACATTTGTTGATTTTCATATGTATTAGAAAGAAACTGGTTTCATGTTAACACTGGTGGTATAAAGTTTCCTTTTAAAAATAAATTTAAACGAAAACAGTTAAATTAAGACAAATATTAAGTAAATATCAGTATCAGTAGAATTCTGGTATGGCCTAAAATCTTGAAGATAGCCTGAGAATGATTTCCTTAGAGAAATTCAGACTCAGAAATAGCTCTGTGTTCAGAAACCAGGGGTAGTGGTGGTGGTTGTGGTTCTCTGAAGGAAGTAGAACAATATACTACTCTTTTACTGTTTGCAGCAAAAGCTTTGCCGGCGAAGTCATTGCTGAGCTAAGTGATGTCTCCTTATGCCACCTCAATCTAAAAGGAGATCTTTTGGTCTATAGCCTTTATTCTTCCATAAATCTTTTGCATTTTTTCAGATAAAAGTGACAAATTTAGGTGGTTTAAAGGCTTCTTTAAAATAATTGGAATAAAAATGTTCCTGACATTGAAAAAGCTCAGGGAGCAGCTGAATAAAACACTTTATTTTCTGTAATCATGGAAGCATGACAACTCTAAAACTTGTAAGCCAGCAATAAAACTAGCTTATCCTAGTTTCATTGACCAGCCCTTAACCTGGTTTCATTGACCTGCACTAAGTATGAAATATGAACATATCAGAAATAAAAGCTATTAGCTTCAGAAGAATTGTTTCCTTCTTGACAGTGTCCTTTTTGTGTTACTAACAGTCACAAACTCAGCTTTGGCCCATTCTTGGACCTATTCTCTCTGTCTCCCAACCCTTTTTCCTTTTTTTTTTTTTATTCTTCAAGGTGAGGCAATGGAACGAGGTTTACGAGACTGCTGTCGATCCATACGAATTGGAAAGATCCTGATTCAGAGTGATGAGGACACACAGAGAGCCAAAGTATATTATGCCAAGTTCCCCCCAGACATTCACCGGAGAAAAGTCCTTCTGATGTATCCAATTCTCAGTGAGTGGCTTGAGTTTAATTTGTAACTTTGGGTTAGGGTTTAAATTCAACTTAGTGCCTGCCTCCTAGGTACCCTTATATAAACGGCAAAAACAGTTTCTAAATGTGTTTTTCTCAGCTGGATTTGGAGTTGCCCTTGGGCAGTTCACTGGGGAATTTTTATTGTGTAATAAGAGAATATACGTTAGTCAAACTGTATTAGCTCCAAAGAGCTTCTGTCCAGAAATGAACACATTGAAGCAAAGGATCTAATGAAGCAAAATATATACAACACAGAAAATACGTTGAAACGTAGCCTCTCTCTTGCCTAAGGAGTACAGCAGTGATTTTCTCAAGAATTTGTCCTCTCTGGAGGTAATATTTTTTTTCCTGCTATTCTGTTCTCTTTCCTAAGCTTATTCAAATCACACATGGCATGGTCTCCTGGAGAGACAATACCTTGAATACTAAATGAATTTAGGGCTTGTTGTGTGTTTGATAAGTGAAAAGTATATGTGTCATGTCCATTATTGAAAATAATACCGAGAAAGAACAAGCACCTTCAAATGAAGCTTTGCCTAGTGGTATCTTATGTTAGATTACTATGTTGACCCTACTTCAAAGACACTTAAAAGACATTTTGAAATACCTGTTAACAATGCTAATATATTTGGTTGTCTTTTGATTTCAGGCACTGGAAATACTGTAATTGAAGCTGTCAAGGTTCTTATAGAACATGGAGTTCAACCCAATGTTATCATCGTACTCAGTCTGTTCTCCACTCCTCATGGTGAGTTCAGCATGAGGGAGTAACTGAGGCTCCAGATGGTCATGAGATGGATAACTGCATACCTGTCTAGCTATTCATCCTGAAGAAAAGTTTATTTGCTTCCATGTTTGAATCTAAATCTAATTTTGGTAGTCATAACTTGTGTCTGTCATCTCTAAGCTTAGTGATAACATTTTCCACCATTCTAATGTTGTTTCATTTCAAATGGAGAAGTATGAATTAACCTATTGAAAAAAATTGCAATTCTTTTCTTTGTGGCCCTGTTTGGATAGAACCTACAAATGGCTAAAAGATTCCTGTTTCCCCTGGTTCCCCACCTGAGCCTGAGACCCCCCAAAGAGCAGGAAACTGATTCTAGCTAGCCCTATGGTCTTACTAAAGTGAGCTTTGTAGTGTGAAGTGAAGAACAGATGGTTTTTAAGTTAGACTTCTGCTCAAAGGGCATGGTGAGAAAACTATATTCTCCATTTGCTGAGGGAGGTGTGCCTAACTAAAGATCATGGCTTTTTTGCCATATAATATAGGACAATTGGGAATATAGCCTAAGAAAATAATCATAGATGCATGTAAAAATTTAGCTTCTAGGATGTTCATTGTAGAGTTATTTGATATAATAAAAAATTGAATGTATATAAATGACTCCTAATAAGGAAATGGTTAAATAAATAATATATATATATTCAAAGGATATAATATTATGTAACTGTTAAATCATGATTTTGAAAATAGTTAATGGCATCAAAAAACATACATGGGAAATGTAGAAAAGCAGTGTAAAAATAATAGCGTTAGAATAGTGTAAAATGTGATCACCAACCTAGAAATGACTATAATACAAATTACCACTGTTTTAACTACGAAAATCAAACGTGGATTTAACATGGAACCTCACAAATCTTCAGCATGAGAGGCCAGACAGTTATGCAATACTATTTCAATTTTGGTTTCAAAATGCACACAGTATTAATAGAGGTTGTCATAGGATGGTGGAGGTAGGTCTAAGTGTTTTTCATTTGATTTTTAAGTTTTTTATTGGCATTTTTTTCAAATGTTCTACAATGAATTTGTATTTCCTTCATAATTGAAAGGAAAGAAATATATGGCTTTTCTAGTCAGGTGTTTTCTGATCTTCAAAGTTTCTAAATCTCAGCCAACCCTGAAGAAGCTACACAATATCTAGTTGGGAAGGCTGCTTTCAATAGGTTGTTATATAGGAATTGTGACCAGTTTGATTACTTTGCTGTTTCATAACCAAAAATTACCTGTAGTTCAAACGTTGGTGGTGACAAATGGTAATTTCTTGGTCATCATTTATATATAATACAGGTGGCACTGAAAACATTGAGATAATCCAATAATTACTAAGATTTTTGCTTTTGGGAATAGAAAAATAGTATCTTTAGTTCTAATAGTATACATTAGAATAGTATACTATTCTTTGACATTATAGCTGAAAAAAATCTTATCTTGTGGCAGCTTTGCTATGGCTTTTTAGCTTGACTGGGGTCCCAGCTAGTCTTAATTCCGTTTCCCTGCCCGTTTCCCTCTTCCAAAGAGTCCTAACTTCTAAAAAGCTAGCATGCTTTGACACACCAAAGAAGTCTGTGCTTGTTTCACAGTGCTCTCGTTGGAAAACCATCATCTTATGTGTGATCCTCATTTTAAAAAGGACTGTATTCACTTTATTTCAGCCACCTTTAAAATAAAACAAAAAAGACTTTTCAGGGGAAAAGTTGTTATAACTGAATAACTATATTTTTCAAATCTCAGATATAAAACAATTTGATTTTAAGAACGTATTAGAGGGTGGGGGCATAGTCTACTATCAAAGCCTTTCAGACATCAGACATTATATAAACATTATATGAATGAAGAGATTAACCAAGTATAACTAGATATCTAAAGGTCATTGCTCTCTGCCCTTGGTCAATATTAGACCTAGTGATCAATGACTATAAAATTCCTGAATTCTGACTGGTGTTACAAAAATATCCTGCCATCAAAATAATTTTTCCTTTATTTTTTGAAGGTGCCAAATCAATCATTCAAGAGTTTCCAGAGATCACAATTTTAACTACTGAAGTTCATCCTGTTGCACCTACACATTTTGGACAGAAATACTTTGGAACAGACTAAGTTATTGGAGGAAAATGAATTATCTTGTGTAATATTATGTTTTGAGTTTCTACTTGTTTTACTAATTTGCTTGAGGAATGGCAAAGAAAATACATTAAAGATGCTTTTCAATTTTGGAAGTGGGTATATTTGAGGTTTATTTGATTATTTCTTGACTGTTGGCACCAAATTCAACAATGAAGCACATATAACTCTTGGGAAAAAATGGAAATTTTAATAATATCCTAATGCAAATTGCTGAACCCTCAGTGCGTTAAAATTGTTCCCTAATTCATGAGACTCTTAGTTTGGAGGTTGCTTGCAGCCACAAATAAAACTCAAATGAGAGTCAGTTCTTTGTCCCACTATAGTATGCATTTTGTTTAGTTTGCTTTTAGCACTAGGGAAGTTTCGTGTTTGTAGTTGTTGTCACCTTCTTCTACTTTTTACTTCCTGGCATGTACATGCTAGTAACTTGGAAAGGAGGAAAAAAGAATGGAATTTTACATTTCCATTAATATCCTCACTCAATTGGCAGACCCAGGATGTATGGTTAATTCTTCAGCCAGGCCGTTATGTTCTTCATGGCTCATTTTCCAAACTGTGCATTGTTGGAGGTGCCTTGCCAAGCTGAAATGCAATGAAGAAGATGGCAGGGCATTTTCGGTAACTGGAACTGTAATATTAATTTACGTAGCCCGAACCGGGGCTGTGTGGATGCTGACAAGGGAGAGCCACGTACTGTTAATGCCGTCAGTCCTCTAGAAGGGAATGGGCGGCGGTTTTTCTGAGATGTGGGGGAAAGGGAGGTTTCTCACTGGATTTCATGTCCAGTAAGTAAACTAAAATGCTTCCTTTTAATTTGGATGTTTCTACTAGAGGCCTTGATTTGGAAATTAGTTATTTTGCATGTTTGTCAACTGTAGATATATTAAAATGGAAAAAATACATACCATGCTTTAAAAAACATCCTGGAGATTTGTACGTGTTCATCTTTAGGCTTCTGAAAGGGAGAGAAACCATTTTAGGAATCAATATTTGCATTCTGAAATCTGCTTGTAAAACCCTGATCTCATTTTACATTGATATTAAAACATTTTACCAGTGGTGGCTGGCTGATTACTTGATTAATTATACTCTCATAGCCCCATAGGCAGCTGTTGTGGGCCTCTGTTCAAAAGCACAGAAAAAGCATACATAAGGCAGTATTTTAGAAAGAACCAAAGCTGATGAAAGTCAGCAAAGATTGGAGGAGAGGAAGGAAACCTGGTGTAGAATGGATTATATTTTTCCTCTGGAGCCTAGAATACTGGAAGAACTTCACTATATTTTTCCTTTTATTTTTGGAGACTGTCATATAGTAAACGGGATAGATGACCCATATTACAATTCTTCCATGGCAAATGTTGCTTTTAGGTTCTTATTGAAATTCTCATCTATAACTCGTCAGTTAACTATTTTGATGCAATGTGGAATTTGTTTAATCCTGATTAGCAGGAAAGATGTGAGCCAGGAAATTTCAATAGAGACCAGATCTGCTTGAGATTGATGTATTGAATTAGTCGGAAAAATGATGCCTACCACTATAGGAGTTAGTGCTTCTGAATTAGTGCTTATGTTAGGGCTTCACTATTTTGTTTGAAGTCACTTTCCAGAACATCAGACAAATTCATATTCAAGTGCAGGTATAAAACTATTTTTCCAGCAGATTATCTTTATATCAGCCAATTAGATTTAACATGTCTCTGTTCCTTTTCATCAGTGAACATGATCGGTTCTCACAGGGAGGGCCTAGCATAAACAGAAGGAAATTATTCATTGGAGTCAGATTCCCCACTCATGTTTGTCCTCTACCTTTCTGCAGATCTCAAGAAAAATTGTACTTACATCTTTTGTAATTTGGGTATTTTTAGCAAATGAAGCATTATTTGTAGGGTTAATCACTTGCAGGACTCTTTGGGTGAAGGATGTTTTCTAAATTTTCTAAACTTGACACAAGATGAACAGACTATTCAAAGCAAGATTATTTTTAATGACATGAACTTCAGAGCTGTATAAACTGTAGATTCCCTATTGAAGAAAAAACCCTAGCACAATAAAAAAAAGACACTCAAACAGTTCATAGCAGTGGTTCTCAAAACCTGAATGTGCATCAGAATTGCCTGCAGGGCCACAGATTGCTGGGCCCCACCTTTAGAGTGTCTGATTCAGTAGGTCTGGGTTAGGGACCAAGAATTTGCATTTGTAACCAGTTCTCGGGTCATGCTAATGTTGCTGTGCTGGGGACCACATTTTGATTTTAGACATTTCTTTTATAATAGAAGCATTTAATGATATAAATTCTCCTTTAAATATTGATTTAGCTGTCCTTCATAAATTTTGATATACTGTATTTTCATTTTCATTCACTTCAAAATACTTTCTCATTTCCCTTTTCATTTCCTCTTTGACCCAGTGTTATTTAGAGCAGTAGTTTCCAACCTTTTTGGCACTAGGGACCGTTTTCATGGAAGGCAATTTTTCCCTGGACCAGAGATGGGGTAGGGGAGGGTAGTTTTGGGATGATTCAAGTACATTACATTTATTGTACACTTTATTATTATTATTACATTGTAATATATAATGAAATAATTATACAACTCACCATAGATTGGGGACCCCTGATTTAGAGAGTATGTCATTTAATTTCCAAATATTTACAGGATTTTTCAGATTTCTTTCTGTTATTGCTTCCTAATTTAATTCCATTGTTGATCAGAGAATATACTTTGTATTATTTGAATCCTTTTAAATTTATCGAGATTTGTTTTATGGACCATAATATAATCTATCATGGTAAATCTTCCATGTGTGCTAGGAAAGTATGTGTATCCTGCTGTTGTTGGATTGGGTGTTCTATAAACACATTTGTCACTTAGGTTAAGTTGGTTGATGTTATAGTATTTTTCACGTCTTCTATTTCTTTACTGATTTTCTGTCTACTTGTTCTATCAGTTATAGGGAGAACAGTGTTGAAATCTCAGACTAAAATTTTAGATTTGTGTGTTTCTCCTTTCAGCTCTACCAGTTTTTGCTTTATGTATCTTGATACTCTGTTGTTAGGTGTGTAAACTTTTAGGATTGTTACATTCTCTTGATAGATTGACCTTTTATCATTAAGAAATGTCCCCTTCTATCCCTGTTATTAGTCTTTGTTCTGAGATCTACTTTGGCTGATGTTAATATAAATATTCCAACTTTCTTTTGAATAGTATTAATTATGGCATATCTTTGGCTTTTAACCTATTTGTGTTTTTATATTTAATCTAGGTTTATTATAGACAGCCTAGAGTTGAGTCTTGTTTTTTATCCAATTTGACAGTCTCTGCCTTTTAATTGGGATGTTTAGACCAATTTTACTTAATGCAGTTATTGATATGATTGGTTTTAAATCTACCACCTTGCTACTTGCCTTCTATTTGTTATTTACTTTTTCCTCTTTTTCTACCTTCTTTTGGATTGAGTATTATTTGTGATTCCATTTTATCTCTTTTGGTAACATTAGATACAATGCTTTGCTCTTTTAGGGTTTATGTTATAGTATACAGTTTTAACTTATCACAGTCCAAGCATAAGGTAAGAACTTAATGTACTTCCTTCCTACCCCACCAAGCCTTTGTGCTAGTATTATACATTTTACTTCTACACGTTAAACCTCATAATACATCCTTATTAATTTTTTTGCTTTCAACACTTATCTTTTAAAGAGATGTAAAAAGCATTAAGAAGAAAAGGTTGTTTTTATTTACCCATATATTTACCATCTTTGGTGTTTTCCATTTCTTTGTATAGATCCAGATGCCCAATCAGATATTATTTTCCTTCTACTTGAAGGACTTCCTATTTCTTGTAGTGTAAGTCTCCCAGTAATGAATTTATTTCAACTTAATGTATCTAAAAAAGTATTTATTTCACTTACTCTTTTGAAAGACATTTCACTGTTATAGAATTCTAGGTTGGCAGCTTTTTTTTCTTTCAGTACTTTAAAAATATTGCTTCACTATCTTTCTTGCATTTCTTTGATGAGAAGTCTGCTGTTATTCTTCCATTTACATGTAATATAATTACTGATAAGATTTACATCTGCCATTTTGGTATTTGTTTTTAATGCCTTTTATTACCATTACTGCCTTTTATGTTAATTAGATATTTTGTAGTGTGCCTGTGTTGGGGATGCCCAAGACCACCTCCAGGACTCATAGGACCCAAAAGTCATTATATTCATGGATATAGTATATTGCAGCAAAAAGATACAAGGCAAAATCAGCAAAGGGAATAGGCATTTGTAGGAAAGTCTGGAGGAAACCAGACAGGTGCAAGCTTGCAAGATTCCTTTTCCAGTGGAATTACACAGGATTCACTTAATTCCTCTATCTACAGATGGTAGCAACATGTGTGAAGTGTGATCTACCCGAGAACTCACTTGAGCCTAAGATTCTCAACTTTTTAATGGCATTTGGTCACATAGGCACATGGTAACTGCATAGTTGATTGCAGTTACCAAAATAGACCACCAGAAGAAAAGCAGATGTTCCCCATAAATCATATTGTTTATACATACTGTCTAGACAAATTGGTACAGTGTGGTTAAAAGCTCCAAGTATGCAAAATAATCTTACCAGAACATTCCAAAAACCTCAATTCCCAGTAGTTGGATAAAAGCTATTCATGAAAACAGATCCTTCTGGGAATGGACAAGATTTGAGCAACTCAGACCTGCTGAATCAACTCTTTCCTGCACAGTCTACCTTCCTGGCCCTAGGCTCAGGTTCTCTTAGAAGAAAGCTATTGTATTTTATGATAGATATAGTAATAATGTTAGCATGAGTATGTCTAACATTTTGAGGAGCCAGTGAAAGATAGAGATAGACTTGAAGAAATAACTTAATCCATCCTGTATACATCTCTGTATTTTTGTATTAATTTGATTGTTTCTTCCCTTGGTCTACTGTTATTTATACTTTATGATAAACTTATATAGAACTATTTAGCATATTAATTAGCCGATGGTTAACTAGATCTAGTTCCTCTTCAAGCCATTCATATTTTCATTGATATCACATCCTGAGGAGGCTTTAATTATATTTTCCAATACATATAATTACCAGTATCTGTATTATATGACTTATTTACGTAAGGTAATTGAATCTTACCAGCAATGCTAACATTATATGATATCATACAATGGTTATAGAACAGTTCTGTTTCATTCCACAAGTCAGTACAAATTAGCTATTTATTATACCTTCCCAACATAATTGGCCCTTGACCATAAACTAGATGTTCTTATGAACAGGTATTGTCACAAGTGACTAGGATTTGGTTATATTTTTCCAGTCAGATGGTGTATTAGTTTGCTAGGGCTGTCATAATGAAGTACCACAGACTAACAGCAGAAATTTGTTTTTTCTCAGTTCTGGAGTCTAGTAGTCCAAGATCAAGATGTTGGCAGGCTTGGTTTCTTTTGAGGCCTCTCTCTTTGGCTTGCAGATGTCCACTCTCTAGCTGTGTGGGCATGGTCTTTCCTCTGCACCTGGTGTCTCTTTATATGTCCAAATTTTCTCTTATAAGGACACCAGTCAGATTGGATTGGGGCCCACCCTAAAGGCCTCATTTTAACTAAGTCACCCTTTAAAGGACTTTTCTCCAAATACAGCCATATTCTGAGGTACCAAGAGTTAGGGCTTCAAGATATGAATTTTGGGGGGATACAATTCAGCCCATAACATGCAGAAAAAGCTAGTCATCTTGTCAATTCACATGGTTTTACTGAAACTGTTTCCATTGTGTGGTGTTATGTAGCAGGGCCTATCTCTTTCTTACAACAAGTATAAGGGTGTAAATCAGAATGGTTCCTATTCCTGCTGACGTCACTACAGGATACAACTGATTTTGATCCATTCTTGGGGTGAGGACGGGCAGAGGACATCAATACAAATTACTCTTGCCCCCAGAGAGCACATAAGTTTGGAGGTCCATAAGGTTTCTGGAAGTGTTGAAGGATCATTGCTCCATTGATATGTAAGGCTCCATATGTTTTAAAATAGGCAAGAGACTGTGTTGGGTCGGGGTATAAGCCCTTTCCCATGCCAAATCGTAGCGTTTTCCAGCATTATTCATTGAATCTGCCTGACCCAGTTCACTAAAGGCTCACAGTCTTTCCAGGCTGGTTCCCATCCTTTCCTTTTTTTTTTGGAAGAGTCTCTTTTAATTGGTCTGTTCTACCAAACATCTATTTTTCCTCTGAATGCCACTTATTAAAAGAGAATTCAGTTTGTCCTTTGATGCTCAAACTGGCACCTATCTCTTCTGCAGCTCTCTTTTGTTTTGTGGGCCAATGTTTAATCTGCCAAGCACGTTGTTGCCATCATGTACTAATCGCTTGCGTGCAATTAGGATAGGTGTTTTGTACTTAAAAATGTTCGGTACCCATACTAAGACTTTATGGATAATAGTCAAACTTAGATGTAATTTACTGAGTCATACAGAGTAAAGGTCTCCGCTAGCCTTCCTTGTCTCAAGGTGGAGTCATTTCCCATGAAAATTTGAGCCCACCACATGATGCCTACTACTTATGCCCATCAGAAACACATTGTTTCTATTTTATTTAATAGCTTTATACCCACAGAAACAAGGGTGGTTTGTATTTATACACAGCACACTTGGCTTCACAGGCATGCAGCTGCTACATTCTGTTCATTAATAGCCAAGAACCTTTCTAAGTATTTGGTGATCAAAGTTTGCCACTACCCAGTGACCAGTTTGCCAGTTGTGTACTGCATGATCTGATGATTCAGCTGGGACTAATTCTTGGAAGTTTCTTCCCAAATGATACCCTTCATAGTAGATGTAACCTGAAATTTAAGAATCAAAAGATACTGGTGAATTACTAGGGTTCCATTCAGTTATCACAGTTGATCCTGTCTAACATCATAGCACATGACCAGAATGTCTCCCAGCATAATACCACTCAGGTTTGCAGGCTTCCATTTGACCTTGTCAAGGTCCAAAAGTAGGGGTGTTCTGGGTAAATGTGTAGCTTCACCCTTTTGGGCTTTCTGGCGTGATTGTGCTAAGAGAGAATATTATCCTTTTTCTCCGAGCCTCTTTTGAGGAACCAGTGTAATGTTGGATTTCCCTCATTGTGTAATCCATTTATTCAATCTTTTACCTTCAGCTACTATTTTTCTTTCTTTGTATTTATCATTGACTTTAACCTAAACCTTTTCACCTTTCGAAGGAAGATTCAAGTGACAGTGCTGGCCCAGATTGCTGGCAGCAGCAATATAAGTCTAGTTCATTTCTACTTGTGTAGAGTTACACAGATATACATATAGCCGACTATATAGTAGGCTATCTTGGCCACTAGGCAATACAGCTGAAGTCATTGGTAATCCAAATTTTGCAAGATTGGGTGAAAGTATAATTCATACCAAAAGGCCCTTAGAAATTCTGCCATAAAGGTTTAAAGGTGTGATTATAATTTCTTGCTTAGGGAATATCACTGTTTCTGGCAGACACAATTGTAGCCCTGGTTCCAAAACCACGCATCAAATAGGAATAAAGAAAGTTGAGATGATGTGGGAAATAATTGTATAGTTGTAACAGTACCATCCCCACCTCTGCTACCCCAAATCCCCCACAAAAGTGGAGGAATTTGTCTATTGGGCACCTTTCTTTGGTCCCCCTCACGTCAAGTGTGAGCACACTCTCACAAAGGTATGTAAGCTTTCATGCCTTTGTCTCCTGCCAATTTTTTTTATTAAGATATTATGCGCATACCATGAAAATAATCCTTTTAAAGTGCTCAATGATTTTTAGTATATTCACGAAGTTGAGCAACCACCACAATCTAATGCCAGAACATTTTCATCAACCCAACAAGAAATTCCATACTCATTTTTCATTCCTTCTCCCTTAGTCCCTGGCAACCACTAATCTACTTTCTGTCTCTATGGATTTGCCTATTCTGAACATTTGCTATAAATGGAATCATACAATACTTGATCCATTTCACTTAATTTTCACGTATGGTGTAAGAAAGAAATTTGATTTTATTCTTCTGTATGTGGATATTTTGTTGAAAAGACCATTCATTCCCCATTGAATTGCCTTGACGCCCTTGTCAAGAATCAATTGACCGTAAATGTAAGGGTTTATTTCTGGACTCTGAATTCTATTTCATTGCTCTATGTGTCTATCCTAATGCCAGTTTTGACTACTGTAGCTGTGTAGTAAGTTTTGATATCAGGAAGTATTAGTCCTCCTACTTTGTTATTTTTCAGGATTGTTTAGGCTATTTGGCGGTCCCTTGCAATTTCTTATGAATTTTAGAATCAGCCTTTTCTTTTTTGCAGAATGGGCCATTGGAATTGCATTCAATCTGTAGGTCCTTTTGGGTAGTATTGACATCTTAATATTGTCTCTCAATCCATGAACATAGGATGTCTTTTCATTTATTTAGGTCTTTTTAAATTTCTTTTAGCAATATTTTGTAGTTTTCAGTGTAAAAGCATTGCACCTCCTTGGTTAAATTTATCCCTAAATATTTTACTCTTTTTGATGCTGTTGTAAATGAAATTGTTTTCTTAATTTCCTTTTAGATCGTTCATTGCTAGTGTATAGATATAGCAGTGACTTTTTGTGTTGATCTTATATTCTGCAACTTCGCTTAATTGGCTTATTAGCTTTAACTGTTTTTTTGTTTGTATGTGTATTCTGTAGGATTTTCCATATATAAGATCATGTCGTTATCATATAGAGATAGTTTTACTTCTTCCTTTCCAACCTGGATGCCTTTTATTTCTTTTTTGCCTAATTGCTATAGCTAGAACTTCCATTATCATGCTTAATAAAAGTGGTGAAAACAGATATCCTTGTCTTGCTACCAGTCTTAGCTAATCTTAGGGAAAACAATTCTAGACTTTCATCATTATCATTATAAAACATATCTCTTCATCTCTATTAACATATTTTGTTTAAAATCTGGTTTGGCTGATAATAGTATAGTCTTTCCAGTTTTCTTATGGTTGCTCTTTGTACGATATATCTTTTTCCATCCTTTTACTTTCAATCTATTTTCATCTTTGAATTTAAAGTGTCCTGTAGACAGGATGTAGTTGGATATTACTTTATTCTTACAACCTCTGACTTTTGATTCAATTGCTTAATTCATTCACATTTAATATTATCGTTGCTATAGTTGGATTTATGACTACCATTTTACTTTTTCTTTTGTGTATATTTCATATCTTTCTTATTCCTTTGTTCCCCCTTCCCTACTTTCTTTGGCATTAAGTGATTTTTATAATATTACACTTTAATTATTTTATTTTTTACTATATGTTTTGAGTTATTTTCTTATTGGTTATTCTAGATGCTAGGGCTTGCAATATACATCTCAACTTACCGGAATATACTTTAGATTTTGTTAGAGATAAGAAAAGCCAAAGTATTTTTCCTACTCTCATACATTCAACACAACAGTTCTGATACTAGATATATGGGGATTTCTCCCCACACACCAAGCAATCAGTCTCCAGTGGACACCAACTGAGTGTCCCCTAATGCAATTCAGTTATGACAGTATCTGCCTGGAGGTAATATCAGATCCCACAGGTTAAGCGATCAGTCCCACAAGATGGCCTCCCACTTCAAGTACTAGTCAGAAGCACCAACTGGTTTTGCCTTTGTTTCTGATCAACCAGCTATAAGTTGGGGGTTCCCAAGACCCCCTTGTCAGGTTCAATTAATTTGTTAGATGGCTCACAGAACTCAGGGAGATACTTATGGTTGCTGGTTTATTATAAAGGATACAGATGAACAGCCAGATGACAGAGATGCATAGAGCAAGGTACAATATATCACAATATCACAGATTCATACTTATTTCCAATGACATAGAAACATTACTCCTTTATAGCTCTATTTCCTCTTCCTCCTATTTGTACATTATTATGCATAGTACATCTATATATGTTAAATACTCAGCAATATACTGTTATTATTACTTTATATAATTTTATATCTTTTAAAGATCTAAGAGATGAAAAAACAGAACAAGTATATATTCATAGAATTTGTTATATTAACCTTCTTATTTAACATTTCTGGTTTTTCTTCACTGTTTTATATAGTTTCTACATCATTTCCTTATTGACCGATATACAGCTTTGCTCCCTCCCACCTCCTTTGTGCTGTTATTGCCAAATATATTTCTATATATTATAGGCCCAACAATGCATTATATACATACCTGTATTGTTTTGTACAATGGCTTTTTGAATCAGTTAAGAGAAGAAAGAAATATGCATTTATAAGTTCATTTATAATCATGTTATAAATTATAATTGTAATTATATATAATTAAAATTACATAACATATGTTTATGATAATTATATATTTATATATAACTATAATAACCTACTAGTGCTGTTTCATTTTTTGTGTGTGTGGATTTGTATTACTCTCTGGGGTCACTTTTTTCATATCAAAGAACTTCCTTTCATATTTCTTATTAGGTAGGTATACTATCAACATATTCTCTCATTTTTATTTATCTAGGAAAGTCTTTATTTCTGGTTTATTATTGTGATAAAATATATATACATACGGTTTTGTGATTTTTAGCCATTTTCACTTGTACAGGTCAGTGGCATTAATTACATTTACAATGTTGTGCAGCCATCACTATATCTATTGCCAAAACTTTTTCCACCCCAAACTGAAACCCTGTAACCATTAAGCAATAATTCCCCATTCTCTCCTCCCCTCAGGCCCTGGTAACTTCTTATCTACTTTCTGTCTCTAAGAATTTACCTAGGCCAGGCGGTGGCTCATGCCTGTAATCCTAGCACTCTGGGAGGCCGAGGCGGGTGGATTTCTCAAGGTCAAGAGTTCAAGACCAGCCTGAGCAAGAGCGAGACCCCATCTCTACTGAAAAATAGAAAGAAATGATCTGGACAACTAAAAATATATATATATATATAAATTAGCCGGGCATAGTGGCGCATGCCTGTAGTCCCAGCTACTCGGGAGGCTGAGGCAGAAGGATTGCTTGAGCCCAGGAGTCTGAGGTTGCTGTGAGCTAGGCTGATGCCACGGCACTCTAGCCAGGGCAAGACTAGAGCAAGACTCTGTCTCGAAAAAAAAAAAAAGAAAAAAAAAAGAATTTACCTAGTCCGGATATTTCATAGAAGTGGAATCATGCAATATATGTCCTTTGTGTCTGGCTTATTTAACTTAGCATAATGTTTTCAAGGCTCATCCATGTTGTAGCATATATCAGAACTTCAGTCCTCTGTGATTAAATGATACTCCATTGTATGTATATGCCATATTTTGTTTATGCATTCATCTACTGATGGACAGTTGGGTTCTTTCTACCCTTTGGGTATTGTAAATAAGGCTGCAATATACATTGACAAACAAGTATCTAAGTCCTTGTTTTCAATTCTTTTGGGTATATACGTAGGAGTAGAATTGCTGGGAAATATTACAATTCTATATTTATCTTTTTGAGGAATTGCCAAACTGTTTTCCACAGTGGCTGCACCATTTTACATTCCCAGCAGCCACGTGCAAGGCTTCCAATTCTTCCACACCCCTCACACTTGTAATTTGCTAGGTTTTTAATTTTATATGTATATTATAACCTTTCTGGTGGGTGGAAAGTAGTATCTCATGGTGGTTTTGATTTACATTTCCCTAATGACAAATGATTTTAAGCATTTTTCATGTACTTATTGTCCATTAGTATATCTTCTTTGAAGAAATGTGTATTCTAGTCACCTGCCCATTTTTAAATTGGGTTGTTTGTAGTCGTAAGAGTTCTTTATATATTCTGAGTATTACACCCTTATCAGTTGTATGATTTGCAAATATTTTCTTCCATCCTGTAGATTATTTTTTACTTTCTTGTTAATGTCTTTTGATGCACAAAGTTTTTAAATTTGAAGTCCGATTTATGTTTTTTTTGTTGTTGCTTGTACTTTTGGTATATCGAAGAATCCATTGCTAAATCCAAGGTCATAAATATTTTGTCCTGTTTTCTTCTAAGAGTTTTATGGTTGTAGCTTTATATTTAGGTCTTTGGTATATTTTTAGTTAACTTTGTACATGTGAGATAGGGGTCCAACTTCATTCTTTTGTATGTGTGTAACCAGTGCCCTGTTTTTCAGTACCCCATTTTGAAATTTTCTTGCCTATTTCTTGTTATGCTCTTAATGAGGAAATACTGAACTTTATCCTCCTTCTTTCCACCAGGTACTCCCTTGCACAAGTTTCCCCTAATTATGTGCTCATTTAGAAATTCCAGAGACTGAGTCTTGAAACAATCCAGACCCCCACCAGGAGATTATGTGAAGGCTTTAGTTAATTTATAGATATATAGCCTTTGAGATGGCCCAGCCTGTTCACCAGGCGGAACAATAATTCAAGATAGTGATCGGGACAAGTCATGCTGACCAGCACTTCCCTACTACTCCTATGTGCTCTTCATACCAAATGCCCTTTTCAAACCCCTACCCTCAGCCAAAGACTTTGGCTTCTTTGAGGCCTTGGCCATTTCCCCAGTGCTAGCTCTGGAATAAAGTCCCTTTCCTTTCACTACACCTTGTCCTTGTTATTGCCTCTTACAAGCAGTGAGAAGCCGAGCCTGCACTCAGTTACATGAGGATATCCAGTTGTAGCACTACCATCTGTTGAAGAGACTATTCTTTTCCCATTGAATGAACCTGGTACCCCTGGGAAAAATCAGTTGTCCATAGACGTACATGTTTATTTCAGGACTCTCATTTTTATTGCATTGTCTATATGTTTATCCTTATGCCAATAGCACAAAGTTTTGATGACTGTAGCTTAGTACCAAGGCTTGATATTGAGAAATGTGAATCTTCTTAATTTGTTCTGCTTTTTCAAGATTATTTTGGCAATTCGAGGTCCCTTGCAATTCCATATGAACTTAAGGATCAACTTTACTATAGACAAAAAAAAAGAAAAGGTTTTGGAATATTGATAGAAATCGTGTTGAATCTATAGATCATTTTCAGTAGTGTTGATGTTGCCGCCCCAGTAGGTTGTATTGCCTGCTACAGAGGGAAGAGCTAATACACTGCGGCAGTCAGGGTTGCCACGGAGAAAGGGTTTAATTCTACAGAGTGCTATGTGGGGAGATGGGAGGAATTCCTCAAATCCACGTCCCTGAGAATTTGGGAGACCAGGTTTGTTTGTTTTTTTTTTTTTTTTGAGACAGACTCTCACTTTGTTGCCCTGGCTAGAGTGAGTGTCGTGGCACAACCTCAGACTCCCGGGCTCAAGCAATCCTCCTGCCTCAGCCTCCCAAGTAGCTGGGACTACAGGCATGCACCGCCATGCCCGGCTAATTTTTTCTATATATTTTTAGTTGTCCAATTAATTTCTTTCTATTTTTGGTAGAGATGGGGTCTGGCTCTTGCTCAGGCTGGTCTCGAACTCCTGAGCTCAAACAATCTGCCCGCCTCGGCCTCCCAGAGAGCTAGGATTACAGGCGTGAGCCACCGCGCCCAGCCGAGACCAGGTTTTTAAAGATAGTTTAGTGGGCAAAGGATTAGGCAATTTGCCAATTGGTTAGGTTTGAGGCAAAATTATAGGGGTGTAGAAATCATATTGTTGTGTTGAGTCAATTCATTTGTTGGGGTCACAATTCCAGCTGAGTTGGTTTCTTGGTTTGGGCCACCAGTCTGGGTGGGTCAGCCAATACACTGGAATGTGGGACCTGGAAGATACCTCAGAAACTACCTGTAGGTTTTGAAACGGTGATGTCATCTATGGAGAAAGTTAAGAATCTTTATGACCACCATCCATGTGACTCCAGAGTAGCAATTACAGAGAAGCAAACATGGGGACAGTGGCTGATTATTACTAATATTTTTAGCTAGGCCTGTACCTTTGCAGAGTTTTAGGCTCTTACCGTAGTTCTCACCTTATACCCCTTTATTGATTTCTAAAGGGGAGTTTCAGTGACATCTTAACAATATTAAGCCTTTCTATTCACGAGCAAAGATATCTCTCCATTTATTTAGGTTTTCTTTAATTTCTTTCAACAACATTTTGTAATTTTCAGTGTGTAAGTCTTCACCTCTTTAGTTAAATTTATTCCTAGGTATTTTATTCTTTTAGATGCTGTTATAAATGGAATTGCTTTTTTAATTTCTTGTACCCTGTAACTTTGCTAAACTTATTAGCTCTAGTTGCTTTCTGATGGATTCCTTGGGATTTTTCTTTTTATAGGATCATATCATCCATGAACAGGGATAGTTTAACTTCTTCCTTTCCAATTTTGTTGCCCTTTCTTTCTTTCTTTCTTTCTTTCTTTCTTTCTTTCTTTCTTTGTTTAATTGCTGTGTTTAGAATTTCCAGTGAAGGAAATTAGAAATATTTTACTGCAAAATATATTTCTTTGATATATTTTGAGATGGCTGTCACGTGTCTCACGGGTAGACACTGCAAAGTTGTCTTTTGTGGGGGCAAATTTACATCCGTAGAGAATGCAGCCAGGTCTATCCTTTCTTGATCTAGAAAAAATTGACTCAGAGTCTGACACCTTTAAATGTCTGAAAAAAGAAAACTTTTACCATTTATTCTCTCTAGGGGCTGTTACCTGTAAGGTTTCATTTACATATCAAGACCAGATTTGCGGCCAGGCGCAGTGGCTCACGCCTGTAATCCTAGCTCTCTGGGAGGCAGAGGCGGGCAGATTGTTTGAGCTCAGGAGTTCGAAACCAGCCTGAGCAAGAGCGAGATCCCGTCTCTACCAAAAATAGAAAGAAATTAATTGAACACCTAAAAATATATAGAAAAAATTAGCCGGGCATGGTGGCGCATGCCTGTAGTCCCAGCTACTCGGGAGGCTGAGGCAGGAGGATCGCTTGAGCCCAGGAGCCTGAGGTTGCTGTGAGCTAGGCTGACGCCACGGCACTCTCTCCCGGGCAACAGAGTGAGACTCTGTCTCAAAAAACAAACAAACAAACAAACAAACAAACAAAAAAACTAAATTGCCTGCCAGGAGGAGGGAGGTCAGACATGCCTCATCATGCCCTGCTCCCTTCTTGGGGACATCCTTTGTAACCCATTAACAGGCCTAAGGGCTATGCAAGACAAACCTGCTGGTCCTCAATTTACACAACAAATCCATATCCGGTGATTTATCTCTGATAAAAAGCTCCTATGTTAAAATATTCCAAGCCTTTAGACAAAGCTTCATGTCTTTAACCAATTACAAGTCAAAGAATCTTTAAACCCACCTATAATCTGTAAGCCCCCTCCACTTCGAGATGGCCCACCTTTTTGGGCCAAACCAATGTGTGCTTCCCACGTATTGATTTATGGCTTTACCTGTAACCTCTGTCTCCCTGAAATGTATGAAGCCTTGAGCCTTGCTCAAGGCTTCTTCAGCGTTGCACTGGATCATGGTCCTCAAATTTGGCTTAGAATAAATCTCTTTAAAATTATTTTACAGAGTTTGGCTTTTTTTTTCCATTGACACCAGATATTGTGAATTTCACTATGTTGGGTGCTAGATGTTTTTGTTGCCATTAATATTCTTGAGTTTTGTTCTAGGACGCAGTGAAGTTAATTGTGAACAATTTGATTCTTATAAGGTTTGTTTTTAAGCTTTTCTGGGCAGGTCCAGGGCACCCTTTAGGCATGTTTCCCTACTATGCACTACATAAAACTCTCGTGAGTATTCTAGCCTATCGTCCATGTAGTACCAGATTTTTTTCCACACTGACTGAGGGTAAAGTGAACTGTTTCTGGCCATGTGTGAGATCTAGAGATTTTGTTTCCCCTGCTTCTTTTGGGTGGTTCTTTAGGGTCCCCACTCTCAGAATAACTTTCATGTAGTATTAATTCATACACAATTAAAAGAGCTATTAAAACTTTAGGCATACAATTTCTAAGATCCAATAAGTGACAGAGGGTTTGAGAGTAAAAATGAGAATAATGTTTATAATAGAAAATTCTCCTTAAAAACCCATTTCTGACATTTAAAAACCAATGTCAGTGTCACTAAAAATAACACTGACATGAGCTAAATATTCCAACAGCTGTCATCTTAAGACTCCTTTAGTTTGATGAGAAACATTTGGTCCCCTGTTGTCTGAAGAGAAGACTTTATATAGTACCTGCTGTGTACACAGCCCATCTCTCTGATATCCTTAGCAACGACCATATTGCTGCTCATCCAACTGCTCCAAAGCCTCAGGTAACGGGGTGGAGGATTATGGAAATAGCAAATTCTGAAAATATAATAAACTCAGTAACAGACTACATTAATTGGTAACTTGTAGCCCCATTTGATAATGTAGCACAGGGTCGCATACAAATGCACTTATTTGATTTGATGATTCTATAAAGACAGGACACAATTTAAGGTAGGAATTCTTTTTTTTTCTTTTTCAGGGTATTATGAGGGTACAAACATTATGGTTTTACATTTTATGTCTTTGTCTCACCCAAGCGAGGGTTAGAGGCTAACGTAGGAATTCTTAACTAGGGTATGTGAATGTATTTCAGAGCTTCTTAAAACTCTCTGAAATTGTAAAATTACGTGTGTGTGTATGTATTTTTATGTGAAGAGTTTCCATAGTTTTTTTTCCTGATTCTGAAAGGGGTGCATGACCAAAATGAGGTTTAAGGCAACCTCCAATGAGTTCAAACACTGTCCCTCTCTTTCTGCCTTCCTCCTACTCCCCCTTTCATTCTTGTCAACAGTGCTCACGAAGATGATCGTGTAGGAAATCAAAATATGCTTCGCCTGTAATCCTAGCTCTCTGGGAGGCCGAGGCGGGCGGATTGTTTGAGCTCAGGAGTTCGAGACCAGCCTGAGCAAGAGCGAGACCCCATCTCTACTAAAAATAGAAAGAAATTAGCCAAACAACTAAAAATATACATATAGAAAAAATTAGCCGGGCATAGTGGCGCATGCCTGTAGTCCCAGCTACTCGGGAGGCTGAGGCAGGAGGATCGCTTGAGCCCAGGAGTTTGAGGTTGGTGTGAGCTAGGCTAATGCCACGGCACTCACTCTAGCCAGGGCAACAGAGTGAGACTCTGTTTCAAAAAAAAAAAAAAAATACTTCTTTGACATACTTTGAGATGGCTGTTCAGAGGGCCTACAAACAGAAGTAGCCTGAAAAGCTGCCTTTCTGGGGGGAGATTTGCAGCTGTAGGAGAAAATCTGCATCGATGTAGCCAAGTTTTCTCAGGCCTTCCCTGGTCCAGATCTAGGAAAGATTAACTGAGAGTCTGACACTTTTAAAGAAACTTTTACCGTCTATTCTCTGTGAGGGCTGCTACCTGTGAGATTTCATCTATATAACAAGACTGCTTTTGCTAGGCTGGTCTCCTCTTCTCCCCCTCCTATGACCTGTTTTGCCAAGATCCAAGCCCCCATTCTTTCTGTAAGCTCTAGATGGTTTATAACCTTCTGAACCTCATTGGGAACGTTGGGGTAGTCACTCTGTGGTTCTCCCAGTGTGCACGTTAATAAATGTATGCCTTTTCTCCAATTAATCTACATTTTGTCAGTTGGTTTTTCAGTGAGCCTTCAGAGGGTGAAGGAAAGGCTTTCCCTTAGCCCCTACAAATAGCTTATGGCAGTGAGAATTATTATCATGAAGAAGTAGATTTAAAAGCTAGACTGGGCAGCACTAGAAAAACTCCATATAGTAGATACATTTTTAAGTTTATCAACAAGAACTGTGGTGTCTACACCCTTTGAAAACAGTCATATGAATGCAAAGTTGTTTCTGATGACTTTGGCTGAGCTGAGGTTGTTCAAAACTTTCAGTGAATAAAGAGTAGAAAACTTCATAAGTTTATGACCAATTAAAGTATTTAAAAATAAAGTTTAGAAATAGGTGCTCCAAATTTTCCTTCATTTTTCCAGCCCTTGACTTTGCTGATGGCACCATGCTGTGCCGGACACCCTCTCTGCCCTGGTTCTGTTCATTCCCTCAAGTGCTCCTCTTCCCCTTCCCAATCCGTGAGGGTGGCTCTTCCTCCAGATCTGCGTGTTCTTAGAAGATTCACAGCCACACCAGCACCTCTGAGGGAGTTTCCAGGTCAGCATCTTCAGTCGCATCCTCTTGTTCTAGCTCTGTTTTGATCTCCAGTTGCCGCCGGAGCATTGTTCCAAATTTTCCTCTCTTGTTATAAAGCGCACTGGGTCACAAGCCCTCTAATTCTTCTTCCAGCTCAAGAATCTGGTTTAGGGCAACTGGACCTGACAAACCAATGATCACTTAAAAATGCACATCTCATATGATCCAACGTTTCACTTCTAGGACTCTGCCTTACAGAAATACTCACGCAAATCCTAAATACACATGTACAAAGATGTTCTTTATACCATTAATAAAAGAAAAACACGGGGACAGCTTATAGGGGAAACAGTGAATTATGGTATATTCATACCACAAGAGAGTAAGTAGCATTAGGAGAATAAGGCACATCTGTAAGAACCGATATAAAAGGATTTTGAAAAACAAGAAGAATTAGGTGCTTCAGGTGGTTCTGTTAAGATAATCAGACCAAGGCAATGATAGAAATGCAAGTCTGAAGTTATCTCTCGATCATTCAGCTAATCAGATAGACATAGAAGAGTCAAATTAATTTTACTCTAAAGAAAACTCGTTTTTTATAGATTGAAAATATGTAGGTAGAAAATAGAAAGCCTCAGAGTTTAGGGGAAATGACAGTCAAGTGAAGAAAGGGTTAAAAATTTTAATGTTTCCTGTCTGTCTTGGCTTAGTTCCCCAGTATTCCCCTTGATTTTTTACATGCACAGGATCCTCAACTCTCAGGACCTGGTAGCCCTGCCTCACACAGACTCTTTGTGATTCAGAAGCAACTTCAGATTTGCATTTGTATTGGGTCCCTCTGAACCACGTTACTCTAATAAGTGTTTTCTAATTGTCTAGAATAATTTATGTATGGTATGACAGTGGATTGTTAACTATAACTTAATGAGAATTCTTGACTAATTGGTAACCTACATTCTTTAATGTTCCAGTAGTAAAACTTTTGCTTTCTCTGTACGGTGAATTGTTTTATTTTCATTGAGATTTTTATATGCTATAGCCAGATTTATTTTAGAGTTTGCCAACATTGTCAGGATCTGGGTCTGAGACTGCACTATTTTGCAAAATTGATTTGAATACTTCAGTTAAGGTTTATAAGGAAAATTTCTTTCAAAGCCATAAACATATTCAAATACTTTTTTAAAAAAACATTTGCTTAAAATGTACTTTTTGCTCTCATAAATTTCCCACCCCTCTAGAGTTGGAAGTCTAAACATTGAAATATTAAGCTACTATGTGAGAATATTTTAATATTCAAAGAGAAACTGACTAGTTTGTCAATATCCTTGTATGTAGTGACAAAATTTGATTTCAAAAATTTTATTGTTTATAACATGTCAATATGTTTACATGTTCCCGTATAAAGCATTATACATATATATTTATATCTATGGATTAAAGTTTCTTTTTAAACGTCTATGCCTTAAATTTCCTTGGTAACATTTACTCAAAATTCTTGTATAGAGGTTTCCTTTTTATGCCTTTTTTTAATCTAGAAAGAAATTAGTTGTCTTTTGTTTCTAATATATGAATTCTTTTACATTGTGCTTGTGATGCAAATTCAAGGTGTTTGTAGCTGATGCATGGAATAATGAAATTGGATTTTCTGCAGAGATATTTGAGGTCTTTACCTAGGACAAAGTAAGTACTTTTTTATAAGCTTAGCTGGAATAAAAGACTTCTTTCTGGTTTTGTGTTAAGTCTGACCACTATGGATTGGGCATCTCCTAAGTGATTCAAGTTCTCCATTATTTAGTCAGACACTCAGCAATGACTGTTCCAAACTCCAGCTTTCAATGCTCTGCATTTTCAATGACTTCTGCCTTCTTGGTTGGCTAATTGGGGGGCTTTCTCCATTCTGTATGAAAAGGATTTTTTGTGCAAATGGTGCATTGACTGAGGGAAACTTTATTTGGGGCTTACTTAATGAGGGTCTCTTCAAATACTTTTCTGAGGGTAATGTATGATTTAGGAGCAAGTGGGCTACTGTGTTCTTTTCTCGGGACCATTGTATTCTTTTTTACAGGTGACATGCATTTGGAGAATAATAAACATAGTCTAAAATGTAAGAAAAAGCAAACTGCAGTTCACATCTCCCTTAGGCACACATGACAAGTTCTTTCTTTTTTCTTTTACTTATCACAATGGTAGACTGAAAGGCAGAAGTATGTGAGGCTGAGTAAGGCTGAACATGATTAAGTGCCCTTAGACTGGTCAGCTTTCTATCTTGAAGCCATTGTTACTCATTTCCTAACTCATATTCATGTAGGAACATAAGAAAGAAATATCGAACACATAAGATGGGGGGATATTCAGAAAATGGGATGTTACAGAGGAGTCTACATACAACACATACCAATCAACGTAGGAGTGAATAAACTCCACTACACCCCCATGAAATGAGATGTAGAGAAATTTCCATTAGAGCGGTCTGAAACTTTAGGCTTTGCTGACATTGTTTAACAAAACCATAATACAGAAAAGAAACAACAATTTTATGCATATACTTTTAATAAAGGACATAGGAAGATAAGGCTGGCCAACATTGTCAGCATTTCTGCAGCAAGACACGTGGTTTTAAGAATACTATATACAATCACTTTTGGCAGATTGGCGAAAAAAAGGATTTGTGGCAAATTGGCAACTTGAGCTTAGCTGCTGAGGTCCCCAGTGCCTTTCTTTTTCTGGCTCTCCAATACAGTTCATGTATTATTAGCAAGACCCAGTCCCAGCTTTCCTGCTATGTTCCTTTGCAGATTTAGCCAGCAGGGTGAAAGCAATTATTCCTTGAATGCGTCTTATTGTTTTTTTCCCTCAACACCATTCCCTATTAAGAATCTATTTCCTGATATATTGAATTCATTGTCTATTTTAATTTGTTCTGCTGATGGCCGTGTACAGGCTGCTCCTTAATGGTTTTGGACACTGTGCAGGACACAGCCCTAGCCCTTTTGGGGAAGTAAACACTCATGGGTTGCATGCTGTTAGGAGTCACCCATTCGTTATTATATAATATCCCACATGCAAAAGGCTACAATTTAATATGGTACATTACAGCCATGGTTGAAGAAATGCAGATGTACCATACCTAATCAACCATTTCCTACGAACTCATGGATGGAGCTCATGACTTTTCTAAGAACATGGGACTTGTGGAAGAGCCTGATGATCTTGTTAGGTGCCCTCTATGCCTCTGCATAGAACATGTCTTTTGTACCAAGTCAGTCTCTCAGCCACTCTGAGAGCAGAGGTTCTGGAATATATAAATGGAATGTTCTTCACCTGGTTTGATTGTTAGACTTTTTTCTAAAAGGAGAGGACAGAGAATCATTCTTTAAAAATATTTGCTCTTGATAACCAGGTAGCCTGCTTTGGGGAAAGTGTGTGTGTGTGTGTGCGTGCGCACGTGCGCTCGTGCATGGGCATGTGTGTATGTAGATATGTGTGACAAGAGGAAAAAAGGGTAGGCTTTGAATGACTTATATTCTTGTGAATTTGGGCCTTGTTAAATTTTAGGTGCATGTTACAATAATGTATATTTAATACTCTTAAAACATACCTGCTAAGATTGTGCTTAAATCTCCATTAACCTCAATGTCCACACGTTGTGCAATTTGGCATAAACATGGGGAAGCACATTCTTTTTTCTGGCAAAGACAGCCTGAGATTGGGCTCTTGGGTGCCACAGAGATGGTGGCGCTGGTGAAAGATATGTATCACACAGGGCAAGTGGGGGAAACAGGCACATATTGCATTTCTATCATACAGAAAATAAGAGTTGTATAAATTGCATACTTTGAGATTTTTGACAAACTGGGACTCTTTTGGAATGTGATCCTGTCCTAATTGCTCTTAATGTTCTAAGCTGTTCCATGGTAATTCCAGTAGTAGGAAGCCAAGTCAACAGTACACTGGACATGGTAACTGTGGGCTCTGCCCAAGACAGCTATGTGCTTTTAGAGGGCACTTCATCTTTTTTCCCCTTAATCTTTCCAGCTCTACCATGGGAAAAATAATTTTAATTCTCTTTCCAAGGACATTGTTGGAACAAATGGGAAAACATTAACAAAGTGCTCTAAGCTCTGTAAGAACAAATCAGCAATGAGGAGGGAAGAAAGGATGAAGGACACTGTTTTACTTAGAAATACTATTATGATTAAACTTTTCATTCTAGTCCTGAAATTAAAGACACATAAGAGCACTAGGGAGTTAACATAGCACCTCTCAGCTGTAGGATTCTAACAAATAACTTCATTTTGCAAATGGGGAAGATGAGTACCAAAGATTGGGGAATTAGATCCCACGGGGTTCCTGGATAGGGCTCCAAGGAAATGCAAGCAAAGGAGCCAGATCAGGGTGTGCTAACTATTAAACAAACCTCTCTGTCTTCTTGATCAGCAATCAACCAGTTGGATGCCTACGTACACTGGTCAATACTCAAATGATCCATGGATAGGGATATCATCAGAGTCTATAAACTAATGGGATCAAGGTTCTAAGATAAGAATAGGGTTTCTATTTTCTCCAAGCCCCAGGTAAAACCCTGATTTAGGGTGGGCACAGTGGCTCACACCTGTAATCCCAGCACTTTGGGAGGCTGAGGCAGGAGGATTGCTTTAGGCCAGGAGTTCGAGACCAGTCGAGTTAAGACGGTGTCTCTACAAAAAAAACAAAACAAAAAAACCCTCAAAACCCTGATCTATTTGGCCTTTTGAAGATAGTGTAAATCTGTAAGACATTTGACAATCAGCTTTGCATTATAGGTCTCCTGAGTTTTACCCTCACAGTGCTTCCCTGTAGTTTACTGACACTTTCCTTTATGACCTGATTTCTGTGGGAGCTGAGTGCTGATACACTCTATGCATCAAAGAAGTTCTTGATGCCTTTCTGACTTTGAATCATAGTTAGCAGCTGCTCTGCCTAACTCTTGGCAGAAGATGATAGATGGGAAAGGGGAAGATTGCTTTGAGGCCTACTGTCTGTGCAGTAAGTAATGGCCCTGCATTTAGAGAACGGTACATTTCCATATGAATAGTAGGCAAGGCTTGTCCATCAGACCATGTGGATGACCAAATAACCTTTCAAGAGAAACCTAAACAAGAGAATGTTTTAGAGAAAGAGCAGAAGCAGGATAACTTTTTTCCATCTGCACATATAAGATTTCATCATGAAACTCAGTGTCCATAGTCTTCTAGACTACTTCTTGGCTTCTGAGTTCGAGAAACAGGCCCTAATAGATTTACTCATGTCTTCTATTGTCTCAAATGAAATGCTGACCACCATCCGTTTGATTTATGCTAAAATCTCACCTTGGTCTGGGAGGCTGAGGCAGGAGGATTGCTTGAGGTCAGGAGTTCAAGACCAGCCTGAGCAAGAGTGAGACCCCCTGTCTCTACAAAAAATAGAAAAATTAGCCGGCATGGTGGCACATGCCTGTAGTCCCAGCTACTTGGGAGGCTGAGGCAGGAGGATTGCTTGAGCCCAGGAGTTGGAGGTTGCTGTGAGCTAGGCTGACGCCACGGCACTCTAGCCTGGGCAACAGAGTGAGACTCTGTCTCAAAACAAAACAAAACAAAACAAAACAAAACAAAAAACTCACATTAGTGAAAATTGCCTGGGGGGTCCAAATGAGCAGGTTTTGTTGCTTTAAAAAGCTGGACTGCCCACCTTCTCAGCTCCACTGGAGCCCCAACACTGAACTGTTTGTGGCAGGCAACTCTCTTTTACTCAAGAAGATTTTTTGGGGGGGGGGATAATTTAGTAAACCTAACAATCCCTCTAGATGCTCAATTTCTCGATATCTGTAAAATGCCTCTAACTCCCACTGATCTCTGTAAGAGTTGTGAGCTTTTATTGTCAGCAGGTGGGCACTGGAGTGCTGGTTGAAAAATGGAAAACATCAATACTCTTAGGTATTATTATTGTAAAGAAGCAGCATTAGTGTTCATACTCATTGATTCAGGCACTAGGACTGAAAGGCTGATTATAAATAAATGGGGAAATGGATGTAAACTATTTTAATGGCAAAACTACCACTGAAGCTAGAAAAAAGCAAGAAAGGAAGGAAGGAAGGATGGACAGACCGAAGGAAGGACTGGCATATTTGGTTATCACTATCTGTACATTAACCCTTGCTGTGAAAACAGACTTTTAGTGCTAACCCTCAGGCTAATGTCAGCTGTGAAACTTTACCCTTATGAATAGTATTGTCATTAAACCTGAAAATGACCCTGAAAAACCCTTAACAAAACCTATGGTCCATAATTTCGGCTTGCAGTTTTTCTTTTATCATAAAAGTAATTCATAAAGGGTAAAATAACGCTAGGTAGCAGATAAATGAATAAAAGTAATTGGAGAATTTTACCACAGCCTGGCATTAAAGGTCTTTAAAACACTAATTGTTATGTTTAATAAAGTGGAAGTCCTGACCTGATCTGATTTGATCTTCTCAATTAGCTGTGGTACTTTCAGGAACCTCTGTGACAGAGAACCGGTTTTACATTGTTGTTCGATTCCCAATTTGAAGACCTTGGTCACAGTGTATTGAATCACCCTCTCGAATTTTAGATACCTGATGTAGGGATGGTTTAAAGCTCAGCAAATATTTAAATCGCTATTTAGAGAAAAGGTATGATTAAATAAATGCCTCAGATTTTTAATCTTAATTTTCACAACACAATAGCAGAGTTTTGTATAGATATGCTGCACATACACATGTTTATAAATGCACATGCACGCAAGCAGCAAATGTAGCCTGATTCCCCTCGACGCCAAAAAGACCCTATAGATATAATGAATAGTCTTTCTATGGGAATTAAAGACTCCAAGGAAGTCTTCTGAATTCCCTTTTACCTGATAAAATGAATGAAAAAATATATATTTTACATTTAGGCTTTCACGGATTGGGGGAGGGGAAATAAAGAAAGGAAGGAAAACTGGCTTGAATTAACTGCTACCAAATTGGAGTTCAGTCAGTAAATTAAATAGTGTAAAGTCCTGAAACATTTGCACAGCAAGTATTTCATGGAATGCTTTCAAATTGTGAAGCTTTCAATCCAACATGGTGACTTATTTTGAAGATTAGAATGGTCCCCAACACTGAACTCTGTAAGCCTTGTGGGAGATGGTGGATCCTGGGAATGAAGAGAAGAAATTCGCAGGTGAGCTGAACAACCGTAAATATTCACACGTTAACACCCATTTGACGATAATACGCAACCACTATGAAAAGTACAGATTAGCACTGAAAAATTGTTAACTGAGAAACGCAGGATGCAAAATGCTATTGTTATTTTTAACTCAAAAATTGTTACCTGGAACAAAAGACTGAGGAAATGCACTAAACTGTTGAAAGTGGTGGATTCATGGGTAACTTATTTTCATTTTCTCTACTTTCTACTTGTATTTTCCACATTTTCTTTAGTAAATGTATAATTTGATAACTTAAAAATAATTTATTTTTAAAATCCACACAGAAATTACATGAGCTTTGAAATCGGGCAATTCTCAATTTGAATTCTATTATAGCTTTGCCTCTTGGGCAAATAATGTCAATGGACTTTAGTTTTCATATCTGCAAAACAGGCATAATAAAATCTACCTAAAGCAATATCTGGCATATAGTAGGCCTTCAAGTAGCTTTTATTAGCATAAGCTTTCTGGAAAATAATTTGGCCATATACATTGGGCCTTTCAAAAATTCATGCCAGTAATTTTGCTTCTAGGATTCTTTTCTATGGAAATGATTATAAATGAGCAGAAAAACTTAGATTCAATGATATTATTCACATTATTCATAATAGTGGCAAATTGGACAAAATCTTAATGTTGGGTAGCGGAGAATGGTTAAATAAACAGTACCTTCAAATAATGAGAAATTATTTTTGGTGTTAGTGAAAAAAGCAGAATTCAAAACAGAACATAGTCAGATCTTAATGTTTAAAAAATATATTCATAGAAAATATTGGAAAGGATACAATAAAGTGTTAACAAGAGTTATCTTTAGGTGGTAGGATTATGAGTGATTTTAATTTTCTTCACAGATTTTTCTCTTTTTCATTCTGAGTATGCTTAATATACTTTTGTTTAGAGATGGGGTCTCACTATGTTGCCCAGTCTGGCCTTGAATTCCTGGGCTCACACGATCCTTCTGCCTGAGCTTCCTGAGTAGCTGGGACTACAGGCACATGCCACCACACCCAGGTAATATACTTTTAAAATTAATTCTAGGCCGGGCGCAGTGGCTCACGCCTGTAATCCTAGCACTCTGGGAGGCCGAGGCGGGCGGATTGTTTGAGCTCAGGAGTTTGAAACCAGCCTGAGCAAGAGCGAGACCCCGTCTTTACTAAAAATAGAAAGAAATTAATTGGACGACTAAAAATATATATAGAAAAAATTAGCTGGGCATGGCGGTGCGTGCCTGTAGTCCCAGCTACTCAGGAGGCTGAGGCAGGAGGATTGCTTGAGCCCAAGAGTTGGAGGTTGCTGTGAGCTAGGATGATGTCACGGCACTCTAGCCTGGGCCACACAGTGAGACTCTGTATCAAAAAAAAAAATAATTCTAATATGTATTATTATTTTCTGATTATAAGAGCAATGCATGTTCATCATAGACTACTTGGAAAATATAGAAAAGAATAAAGAAAAATAATAACCTGTAATCATAGGTCTGTTTTTTCAGAGACTGTTTTCCATCCTCCCTCCTTCTCATTCATTCATTCATTCAAGAAATATTTATCGAATACTTACCATGTGCCAGGCACTGTTCTAGGGGCTGGTACTAAAATGTGAACAAGACATAGTCACTACCCTCAAGGAGCTTACAATCTTGTGTGGGAAGCAGACAAGTAAATATTCCAGCACAGAACAAAAGTCTCTTGTAACAGTATTATGGTAGCAGCACGAAGAGACATATAGCTCGGCTGTGGGGTCAGTCAGTGATACCCTGAATAAGTGATGTGGACGCTGAAACCTGGAGGATAAATATTATCTAGGCATCTACAGGGGGCTGGGGTGGAGGCGGTGGCAGGTTGCTGAGGAAGCATCCCAGTCAGGGGCATGTTTGAGGGACCGAAAGAAGCAGAGTGTGGTTCAAGCATAGAGTGTGGGGATAGGACCAGTGGAGGGGAAGCTTCAGAGTTGAGAATTGTGAGATGAGCCTGGAGAGATGAGTAGGGGCTCATGAAAGGCTTTGTAAATCACGTTAAGGAGTTCAGGCTACGCTGAGGCCAATGGAAGAGCCATGAACAAATTTGAAATTTTCATCATTCTAGTTGTAATACGGACAATGGACTGGAAGGGGGACAATATAGAAGGCAGGGAGACCAGTCGAGAGGCTATTTCAGTGATAAAGATGACACGTGATCTAGAGGTCATCGTAATTAGAATAAAGTGCACAGCTTCCAGATGTAGAAAGCAATTATAATCGACATGCCTTGGTGATTAATTAGATGGGGGTGAGGGAAAAGGAGAGAGAGAGTAAAACAGGAAATGGATCTTTTTTTTTTTTTTTTTTGGTTGGGGTGAAGTTGAAAAGCACTTGGTTCCTCAGGTCTGGAGCTCAGGAAAGAGTTCTGGGCTGGAGACACATATTCAGTAGTTATCAGCCTAAATATGTTCTTTAGCCAAAGAACAGATAAATTCCCTAACAAATAAGTAGGCGATGGTCAGAAGAAAACCTAGTGAAGTTTGAGAAGACACTATTCTAAGGAGGCTGCCAGTGGTAGAGGGGAGGGAGGGAGGGTGTAAGAAGTTTGAGAGAAAGTAAGAGAAGGTTTTCCTTTTTGCTTTAATTTTTAAAATTTGAATACAGTAAAATTAACTTTTGCTTGGTATACAGTTCCGTGAGCTTTTATAAATGCATAGAATCTTGTAAGCATCATCATGGACAGAATGTGGAACCTCCCCTCACTCCTAACTCTGGCAACCATTGATGTGTTTTGCTTCCCATAATTTTGCCTTTTCCAAAATGTCATATAAATGGAATCATACAGTATGTAGCTTTTTGAGACTGGGTTTTTTCACTTACCGTAATGCATTCAAGATTAATCTATGTTGTTGCAAGTATCAATAGTTCATTCTTTTTTATTGCTGAATACTATAGTTTGTTTATCCATTCGCATATTGAAGCATATTTGTTTTGTTTTCCAGTTTGAGGCTATTCCAAATAGAGCTGCTATAAACATTCATATACAAATTTCTGTGTGAACACAGGTTTTCATTTCTCTAAGGGAAATATTCAGTAATGGGATTATTGGGTCAAATGGTAAGTGTTTGTTTAACTTTATAAGAAACTTTATAAGGAACTGCCAACCTGTTTTTCAGGATGGCTTTACTATTTTGCATTCCAACAGAAATGTATGAGAGTTTCGAATGTTCCACATTCTTGTCAGCACTTAGTATCGTCACAATATTTTTAAAAAATTTTATCCATTCCAGTATTGGTGTAATGGAATCTCTTGTGGTTTTAATTTTCATTTTCCTAATGGCTAGTGATGTTAAGCATCTTTTCTTGTGCTTATTTGCCATTAATTTGTATATCTTCTTTAAGGAGGTGTGCATTGAAATCCTTTGCTCATTTTTTATGATGTTGATTTTCTTCCCTTATTTTTGAGCTTTTAGAGCACTTTACATATTGTGGCTATAAGTCCTTTATCAGATATGTGTTTTGCAAATATTCTCTCCAGATCAGTGGCTGGTTATTCTCTTAACCATGTTCTTTGCAGAGCAAACATTTTTAATTTTGTTGAAGTCAATTTGTTAATTTTTCTTTAATGTATCTTTTTTTTTTGAGACAGAGTCTCACTGTGTTGCCCGGGCTAGAGTGCCGTGATGTCATCCTAGCTCACAGCAACCTCAAACTCCTGGGCTCCAGTGATCCTTCTGCCTCAGCCTCCCCAGTAGCTGGGACTACAGGCATGTGCCACCACCCTCGGCTCATTTTTACTATTTTTAGTCTCACTCTTGCTCAGGCTGGTGTCAAACTACTGAGTTCAGGCAATCTTCAAGCCTTGGCCACCCAGAGTCCTAGGATTACAGGCGTGAGTCACTGTGCCCGGCCTTCTTTTATGTATCTTAGTTTTTTTTGAGACAGAGTCTCACTGTGTTGCCCGGGGCGAGTGCCGTGGCGTCAGCCTAGCTCACAGCAACCTCAAACTCCTGGGCTCAAGCGATCCTCTTGCCTCAGCCTCCGGAGTAGCTGGGACTACAGGCATGCGCCACCATGCCTGGCTAATTTTTTCTATATATATTTTTAGTCCTCCAATTAATTTCTTTTTATTTTTAGTAGAGACAGGGTCTCGCTCTTGCTCAGGCTGGTCTCGAACTCCTGAGCTCAAACAATCCTCCCGCCTTGGCCTCCCAGAGAGCTAGGATTACAGGTGTGAGCCACCATGCTCGGCCTGTATCTTACTTTTAATGTCATATCTAAGAACTCTTTTCCTAACTCTAGGTAATGAAGATCTTGTCCTGTGTTTTCTTCTAAGAGTTTTATAGTTTTACATTTTAAATTTAGGTCTATGATCCATTTTGAGTTAATTTTTGTATATGTTGTAAGGTGTACCAATACCATTTCTTAAAAAGACTATTTGCTCCATTGAATTGCCATTACACTTTTGTGGAAAAATCACTTGATAATCTTTATGTGGGTCTATTTCTGAATTTTATTTTCTGTATTTTATATTTTATATTCTGCCCTTGGTTTATGGGACCATCTTCCCTCCAATACCACACTGTCTTGGATACTACAGCTTTATACTATGTCTTAAAAATTGGATAGTTTGAATCCTTCAACTTTGTTTTATTTTTTCAGAATTATTTTGGCTATTCTAGTTCCTTTACTTTTCTATATAAATCTTAGAATCATCTTGTCTATCTCTACAAAAAACCTTGCTGAAATTTCAATTGGGATTGCATTAAATCTGTATATCAACTTGAAGAGAACTGATATCTTAACTACACTGAGTCTTCTGACCCATGAACATGGTATGTCTCTCCATTTATTTAGGTCTTCTTTGGTCTCTTTCATCAGTGTTTTGTAGGTTTCAGCATTCAGACCCTGTATATGATTTGTTAGATTTATACCTAGCTATTTAATTTTTTTGCAGTTATAAATGGTATTGTGTTTTTAATTTTGGATTCCCAAATGTGCATTGATAGTGTGTAGAAACACAATAGATGTTTGTGTGTTGATCTTGTGTGCTGTCAACTTGCTAAACTCCCTTATTAGTTCTAGGAGTTTTTGTAGGTCTTTGGGTTATCTACATATGTAATCATGTCATCTGCAAATAAAGATAGTTTTATTTCATCTTTTTCCAATTGGAGTGCCTTTTATTTCTTTTTCTAGCTTTATTGCATATATTAGGACTTTCATTATAATATGGGATAGGAGTGATATAAAAGAATGTATAAAGCTGTGGTTAATGGAAAAAAGAACCACCAGTAAGTAAGTAGGTAAGTAGTGGAGATATATCACGTCAGTTGAGGCTGGAGATCACAAATTTGTAATCAGTTGTAATCAGTATTTGTAATCAATTGCATTATTTTTGTAGTAGTTCTCAGCAGCCTGGGTACAAGAATAGAGAAGGCAGGGCTGTTCGATTTTTTCTTGCTGATTTTTCTGAGTTCTGTATAGATTCTGGTTATCAGCCCTCTGTCGGATTTGTAGCATGCAAAAATTTTCTCCCATTCTGTGGGTTGCCTGTTTGCTCTTGTGACCGTTCTTTGGCTGTGCAGAAGCTTTTTAATTTGATTAGGTCCCATTTATTTATTTTTGTTGTTGCTGTAGTTGCTTTTGGGGTCTTCTTCATAAATTCTTTGCCTAGGCCAATGTCTAGAAGAGAATTTCCAACTTCTTCCTCAATATTTTTAAAGTGCTACTCAATTTGGTTTGCTAGCATTTTGTTGAAGATTTTTGCATCAATACTCTAGGGATATTGCTCTATAGTTTTCTTTTCTTGTAGTGTCTTTATCTGGCTTTGGTGTCAGAGTAATTCTGGCCTTATAGAATGAACATGGAAATGTTCCCACCTCTTCAATTTTTTATTGGAAATTTTAGGAGAATTGGTGTTAATTCTTCATTAAATGTTTGATTGAATTCCCCAGTGAAGACATCTGTTCCTGGAATTGTGTTGTTGCTGTTGGTAGTGTTTTGATTACTGTTCAATATCCTTACTCATTATTGCTTTGTTCATATTTTCTATTTCTTTATGATTCAATCTTGATAATTTGTGTTTGCCTTTAGTAATTGATCTATTTATTTTAGCTTACCCAATTTGTTGACATACAATTGCTCACATATTCCCTTAGCCTTCTTTTTTTATTTCTGTGCCATCAGTTGCCTTGCCCTTTCTTTAATGTCTCCTTTTATTTACTTCAGTCTTCTCTCTTTTTTTCTTAGTTAATATGGATAAATATTTCTTAACTTTGTTATTTTTCTATTCTCTATTTATCTCAGCTTTAATATTTATTATTTTCTTCCTCCTGCTAACTTGTGGTTTGCTTTGTTTTTCTTATTCTAGTTTTTTCCTGTATAAAGTTAGTTTGTCAACTGGAGATATTTCTTATTTTATAATGTACGCAGTTACAGTTATAAAATTTCCTTCTTACCAATGCTTTTACTGCATTCTCAAAGTTTTGGTATGTTGCATTTTTATTTTCATTTGTCTCAAAGTATTTTATAATTTCCCTTGTGACTTCTTCCTTGGCCCATTGTTTGTTTAAGAGGATGTTGTTTAATTTCTCATATTTGTGGATTCTTCAGTTTTCTTTGTTCTATTGATTTCTACTTTCATTTCATTGTGATTAGGGAACAATATTATATATGATTTCAATCTTCTTGAAATCACTGAGAATTGTTTATTGGCCTAACATATGATCTATCCTGGAGAATGTTCCATGTGAACTTGAGAAGAATGTGTATTCTGTTGTTGTCGGGTGTAGTGTTCTGTGTATGTAAGTTCTTTATATGCCAGCTCCATAAGTGATTTGAGTCAGGCAAGACAGAAACTAGTTCCTTGGGTATCCCTTAGACAAGTCAGAATGTTGGCTGCATGGTTCACTATTTTTTTTTTTCTGTCCCAGAGGAGGAGCCCCAACAGGGGATTTTCCTCCAAGTTTCTTTGTGCTATGCCATGTAGGGATAAGGAGGCTTGAATGTGTGTGCCAAATAATGCAATTATTTTATCCCTTTTGCCTGAAACTTTTCTTGGTTTTATAAAGACCTTGCTGCTGTGTGTCTCACCTGTTCTCTAGAGTTTTCACAGAGGTATTTTGATCTTTATATTGCTGTTAACTGAATGTCTCTCTGGGGAAAGGAGGGCCTGTGTCTTCCTAATTTTTCTTCTTGCTCCACTCAGCTGGGTTTTAAATGTAGTCTTCTAGGACTCCTGTGTCCATGTTTCTATATACCATGTTTTTTTTTTTATCTCCTATATAAGGTCTCCTTATTCTCATTTCCATTTTATGTATAAATTCATATTCCTCCTTTTTCAATGTTGTCACTTAAAAGTGAATTATATTTAGAAATTTGTGACTACACTATCACAAAATTTACACATGTGAGTCTCATCTATAAGTAAAACTTCTAGTTAATAACACATGATTTCTAAGGGCTTGTGTGTTATATACTTTGTTCAACAAATATTATTTGACACTTACTATGATATATATGTTGATTTTGGAAGAGGATAAAGGATAGTAACCTGGAATGGCTGAAGGTCTCTGTGCTATGCTGTGCCACCTAATGGTACTCTAACAGAAATGTGGACAGACTTCTGGCGATCTCTAGAAAAGAAAGTGACTGCCTGTTTTTTGAATTTAGGAAGTTCTTCACTTTGATGATATGCCATTTGAGCTGGTTTATGAAAGATAAGTACAAGTTGACTAAATAGTTAAAAACTTGTGGCTATTTCTTATGGGTAGGGGTACAGAGGGTTGAAAAAGTGGTGGGTAGGGGTACAGAGTATTGAGAAAAGTGGTGAAGTGTTCACTGCCACAGGAATATAAGTAGGAGAAGGTTATAGGGTGGATTTGTTAGATGGTTGGTTTTAAAGTGTCAAGATAGCTTTTACCTGGATCTCCCACCTTGAATTGAGGGTGACCTTTCCATGAGACAGATGGCTGTGCTTTGCTACTCTTGGCAGCTGAGCCAGAGGAGTCCATGTGAGACATGAAATAAACTTCATACAGCTTCCCGTAGGGTTTATTTGAACCTGAGAATATTATCTAGAAGAATTACAGATTAACTATGGAGACTGCGTGCTCTATAAAATTCATGCTGATCTAATCAGTAAAGAAAGATTCTCTTAGAGCTAGGGAATCTGACTCTAACAATAGGGCCAAGTAAAACCATCTCAAATGGAGGACCTTACAAAGGTTGGAATTCCCTGGGAGCCAAATTAACTTTTTTCATGGCAGGCTTTGCCTATAGGCTTTGTAAGATAGACCTAGAGTCTCCACATAGTAGTTATGCAGCCTTATTCAAGTTACTTAAGCTCTGTGGGCCTCAGGCTCTTGATCTCTAAAATGCATGTAATAGTACCATATCAGAAAGAGTTGTGAATATAAAATGAGATAATGCATATAATGGCATTTTAATGTGATTTATAGTACACGAAATAAATTTTATACTACCACCACCCTACCTCACACTGAGTTATATTTATTTCACTGATCTATATTTACTTGAATCTGAATGTCTCCCTTCTCTGAAATAATATCAGTCTGGCTTTCATGCCTCTGGGCACATCTTAGCATAGATCTATAAAATGACTGACCCAAACATCACTTAGTTGTCCAGAGTTAACTCACTGAACTGCCTGCCATCCCCCACATGACCGGTCATAGCCTGGCATTTATCACCTTGGAATCCAAGCCTTTATTAATGAATTTCTGCATTCCTTAGTTTCAGTTGTGTGAGGAGAGCAGAAAAGATATTCACTTTAGTTTTTGATCCTTGAATAAAGCTTTCATTTATGTAATTATTTGATTTCTTTTTTTCTTCACAAAATGTCATTTGCCATGGGTCCCAAAGGATGTTTCAAACCTTGTTCATTTTCTTCTTTCTAGCTTCTTTCCTTTTCATGATAAGTTAGGCTCCATTGAATTATCTTTGAAATTCTACTTGTCAGGAAAACAGCCAAAATATTGAATCAGATGTCAAAAAGTATTTTCTCAACTTTGAATCATTAAATGGATCTCTATTCATAGACAATATGAAATATAATTACATGATGTAACTGAATTATAAATTTAATGTTTTTCTTCCAAAATATGTAAAGCAATGTTTTAATGTAAGATTTCCTTTGCTCCAGTGTGTCTCTTACACGTGAATGACTTCTCTTTTGTCTTTGATTTCAACCTGTAAAGAAGGCTTTAACAATGGAAGTTCTCAGAACACATTAAGATTGTAGTCAGCCACTGCTTTCCCGATGCTTCCAACCTGGTGTCAGGACTATGACTTCTCAGTCATAGTATTTCCAGATCAGGAGCATCTCTCTACCCCATATGCCTGAGTTAATCCTGGTCAGGAGTGGAATTGTGGAATTATATCTGTGAGTGTGACCTCATTCATTTAATTTAATTTATTTTTTAAATTTTTTTTCAAATTTCAATATATTTAGGGGGTACAAGTATTTTTTGTTTGTTTGTTTGTTTGTTTTTGCTACACAGATGAATTAGATAATGCTGAAGTCAGGGCTTTCAATGTACTCAACACCAGAATAGTGTACATTGTACCCAATAGGTAAATTTTATCCATCACCCCCTCCTGCCCAACCCCCTTCTTAGTTTTCAATATCCATTACACTGCTTTATAACCATATATATCCTTCATTTAGGTCCGACTTGTGAGAACACGTGGTGTTTGTTTTTCCATCCCTGATATGTTTCCACTAAGGATAATGGTCTCAAGATCCATCCAAGTTGTTAGAAAACATTATTTCATTCCTTTTGATGGGTGAGCAGTACTCCATGGTGTGTGTGCGTGTGTGTGTGTGTGTGTGTGTGTGTGTGTGTGTATCGCTTTTTTGATATACTCATCAGTTGATGGACACCTAGGTTGATTTTATATCTTTGCAATTGTGAATCATGTTATGATAAATACCCACGTGCAGGTGTCTTTTATATAAAATGACTTTTTATATTTTGGGTGGATATCCAATATTGGGATTGCTGGATTGAATGATAGATCTACATTTAGTTCTTTAAGGAATATCCATATTGCTTTCCATAGGGATTGTATTAGTTTACATTCCCACCAACAGAGTATAAGCATTCCATTTTCATGGCATCTGTGAAAATATCTATTGTTTTTTGACTTTAAAATAATACCCATTCTGAAAGGGGTAAGGTGGTGTCTCATTGTGGTTTGAATTTGAGTTTCCCTGATGAATAGTGATGTTGAGCATATTTTCATATATTTTTTGGCCATTTGTATGTCTTTTTTTTTTAAAAAAAGAATCTGTTCAAGCCTCTAATTCACTTTTAGATGGTGTTATTTGTTTTTTTCTTGCTAATTTGTCTGAGTTCTTTGTAGATTCTGGATAAAAGCCCTTTGTTGGATGAATACTTTGAATATATTTTGTAAGATTCTGTAGGTTGTATATTTACTCTGTTGATTTCTGCCTTTGCTGTGCAGAAACATTTTAGTTTAATTATTATTTGTTATATAACAAATAATATAACTTATTATTATAAACAAGTCTATTTGTTTTTGTTGTTGTTGTATTTGCTTTTTGGGTCTTAGTCATAAATTCTTTGCCTAGGCAGTGTCCAGAAGAAATTTTCCTAGGTTGTCTTCTAGAGTTTTTATGGTTTTAGGACTTATATTGAAGTCTATAATCTATCTTGAATTAATTTTTGTGTATGTTGAGAGATAGGGATCCAGTTTCAGTATTACATTGTGGCTATTCAGTTTTCCCAGCACTATTTATTAAATAAGGCATCATTTACTAATCACATGTTTTTATTGGCTTTGTTGAAAATCAATTGTTTGTAATAATATTACTTTTTCTTCTGGGTTCTCTATTCTATTCTTTGTTCTGTGCTTATCAATGCTGTTTTGTTTCCATAGCCTTGTTGCATAATTTGAAGTCAGGTAATGTAATGCCTCCAGATTTGCTCTTTTTGCTTAGGATTGCTTTGGCTATTTGGGATCTATTTTGGAATCATATGAAGTTTAGGATTAATTTTTCTAGAATTGTGAAAAATTACATTGGTATTTTGATGGTAATTGCATTGAATATTTAAATCACTTTGGGCAGCATGGATCTTTTAACAATGGATTGATTCTCCCAACTGATGAGCATGGAATGTTTTTCCATTTGTTTGTGTCACCTGTTTCTTTCATCAGTGATTTGTAGTTCTCCTTGTAGAGATCTTTCACCTCCTTGGTTAAGTACATTCCTAGGTATTTTATTTTGTTTGCAACTATTGTAAATGGTATTAACTTCTTGATTTGACTCTCAGCTTGAATATTATCAGTATCTAGAAATGTTAATAATCTGTCTATATTTAGTGTGTAACCATTGACTTTGCTAAATTTATTTATCAACTCTAAGAGTCTCTTGTGTTTCCACATTCTTGCAATAGTGAATTGTGCTGCCACGAACATTCGAGTGCAGATGTCTTTATAGTAGAATGTTTTGTGCTCTTTTGGGTAGATGCCTAATAGCGCTATTGCTGGATCGAATGGGATTTCTATTTTTAGCTCTCTGAGGTATCTAATTTACTATTTCTTCAGCCACGTTAACATGCTGTTTCCCCAGTTCATTGACTTTTTAATTTCAATAATTACACCTTTCATCTTGATGTTATAATTGCTCTTTTTCAAATTGCACATTATTTTGTATTTACCTTTTCTTTTTTCTTTATATTTTTCTCCTTTCACCTTTTTAATAGTTTTAATTAATTAATTACATTTATTTATTTCAGAATATTATTGGGGTACAAATGTGTTGGTTACATAAATCGCCTTTGCACTGCCCAAGTCAGAGCTACAAGCGTGCTCATCCCCATCCCCCAGACAGTATACAATGCACCCATTAGGTGTGACTTTACCCATACCCTTCTTCCCCTCCCACCTGTCTGACACCTGATTAATGTTACTTCCATATGTGCACGTAAGTTTTGGTTGATTAGTACCAATTTAATGGTAAGTACATCTGGTGTTTGTTTTTCCATTCCTGTGATACTTCACTTAGGGAAATGGCTCCAGCTCCATCCAGGATAATATAAAAGGTATTAGTTCACCATGATTTTTATGGCTGAGTAGTACTTCATGGTATACATATACCACATTTTCTTAATCCATTCATGTACTGATGGACACTTGAGTTATTTCCACATCTTTGCAGATGTGAATTGTGCTGTTATAATATTCGAGTGCATGAATTCTTTTTGTTTGTTTGTTTGTTTGCTTCCACTTTACTTAATTCTGAGCTTTGTTATTTCTTTTATTCTTCTGGCTTTGTGATTGGTTGGTTCTATTTTTCTAGTTCCTTAAGATGTGACATTAGGTTGTTAATTTTTGATCTTCCTGTCTTTCTGATGCAACCATTTAAGGCTATGGAATTCCCTCTTAACACTGCTTTTGCTGTACTCCCTATGCTTTGGATACTTGTGTTATGATTATCGTTCATTTCAAAAAATCATTTGATTTCCATCTTAATTTTGTCATTTACCCAAGGATCATTCAGCATCAGGTTGTTTAATTTACATGACTTTTTGTAGATTTGAGAGTTCCTCTTGGAGTTGATTTCTAATTTTATTCCACTGTGATCTAAGAAGATTCATGGAATGATTTCAAATTTTCTGAATTTGCTGAGACTTGCTTTGTGGGCTAACATACTATCTATTTTCAGAAATGTGCCATGTGCTGATGAGAAGTATATTCTTCAGTTTTGGGGTGGGATGTTCTATAGATGTTTCTTATATCCATTGGTTCTAGAGTCCTGTTTAAGTCTTGTGTTTCTTTGTTGATATTCTACCTCAAAGATCTGTTCAGTTCTGTCAGTTTAGTGTTGAATTCTCTGGCTATTATGATGTTGCTATTTATTTCTTTGCTTAGGTCTAGTAGTATTTAATTGATGAATCTGGGAGCTCCTGTGTTAGGTGCATATATAAAATTATTATATCTTCTTTCTGAATTGTTCCTTTTATCATTATAAAATGAAATTTTTTTGTGTTTTTTTTTCCATTATTAATTTAAAGTCTCTTTTATGTGATATGACAAGAGCTACTCTTGTTTGCTTTTGGTTTCCATTCACACGGAATATTTTTTTCCATCCCTTTATCTTGAGACTATGAGAACCCTTGTGAGTTAGATGGGTCTCTTGGAGACAACATATACTTGGGGTATATTTTTTCATCCATTCAGCCAATCTATATCTTTTAAATCATGCATTAAGACTATTTGCATTCAATGTTAGTATTGAAATGTGAGATACTGTTCTGTTCATCGTGTTGAATGATACTTACTTGCTTTATTTTCTCTCTTGTGTTAATGTTTTGTAAGAGTTGTGAGATTTAACGTTCATGTATTTTTACACTAGTGGGTGTTGATTGTTCTGTTCCATGCATAGAGCACTTTTAAACATTTCCTGTAGTGCAGGTCTAGTGAAGACAAATTCTCTTAGTGTTTGCTTGTCTGGGAAAGACTTTATTTCTCCTTCATTATGAAACTTATTTTTTCAGGATATGAAGTTCTTGGCTGGCAGTTAGTCTATTTGAGAAGACTAAAAATGAAACCCCAATCCCTTCTGGCTTGAAAGGTCTCTACTGAGAGATCTGCTGTTAGTCTGCCGGGTTTTCCTTTGTAAGTAATTTGTTGCTTTCATCTTGCAGTTTGTAGGATTTTCTCTTTCACTTTGACTTTGGTCAGGCTGATGATTATATGTCTTGGTGGTGTCCTATTTGTTGTGACTCTTCCAGGTGTTTGATGACTATCTTGTATCTGGATATCTAAACTTTGAGCATTACCAGGGAAGTTGTCCTCTGTTATTCTGTCAAATAGATTTCCAATGTTTATAGTTTTTTCTTCTTCTCCCTCAGGAATACCTAGAATTTCTGTTTATTCATTTTGCATAATCCCATATTTATCTCAGTGATTATTCTTTCTGTTCTTTTTTCTATATTTTTTACTGACTGGGTGACTTCAAAATCCTTGCCTTCGAGCTCTGAAATTCTTTCTGCTGCTTGGTCTAGCCTGTTGGTAAAGCTTTCTGCTGTATTTTGAAATTCTCTAAATGACTCTTTCATTTCTTTATGTTCTTTTATCTCTTTTCTAATGTTATATATCTCTTTAGTGAATTTTTTGTTCATATCCTGAATTATTTTTTGGTTTCTTTGAGATGGTTTTCTACTATCTCCTTAATTCCATTCACATTGCTTGCCATCCATAATCTGAATTCCATATCCATCATTTCAAAAATTTTCTTTTGGTTATAGTTCTTAATTGTAGAGCTATTGTGATGTTTTGGGTGTGTTGAGATGGTATTTTTTTTTCATGTTGCCAGAGTTTTGTGCTGGTTCCTTCTCATGCAGGGTCTCTTCTCTCAGCTTAAAACAGATATCAGGTATGGTATACCTGTTCTCTGGTGGGACCTCTGTTGCTTGGTGAAGACAGGGATGGGTCCCTGGATGGTGTGCTTGGGTCCTACTCCGGATGCTTGACCAGGCAAGGGAGAGGTGGCTATACTATGAGCCTTTAATGCTGCTGCTTTACTGTGTCTCACCTGTTCTCTTGTGGTTTTCACCAGGCAGCTTTGGCAGGGCTGGCCCCTGTTGCCAGGTGCATATGTGATGTGGGGCTGGCTGGCAGGATCAGGCATGCACCAGGGATGGAGGAGGTCTCCTGAGCATGGGACATACACATGGAAGCCTGAGTGCCAAGGTCCCAGGCACGTAGGCAGAGTGAGGTGCATGCAGGGCAGTGTAGAGGGTTCACAGGGCCTAGGGGGCCTGAGGTATAGAGCAGGCTCGTGGTGTGTAGAAGGTTAGCAGACCACAGCTCACATGTGGGGCAGAGCAGGACTCCAGAACAGAGTGGGTCTTTGGGACAGAGTGGACCCACGGGACAGGATGCTTATGCAGGATGGAGCATGTCTATGAGGCATGGCACTCATGTGCATGCAGGCTGGGGCCGCTGCAGAGTGGGGCATGCATTCAGGGCATGGCTCATGCAGGTGCATGGTACCCAGGGCACTTGTAGAATAATGCGTGCAGTCCTCCCAGATCCAAAGGCAGCAGCTGTGCTGTCTTTAGTCCTGCTTGGGGCCTCTTAGTCAGTGATGTTGGCACCAGTCCAGGTGCCCCAACAGTGTGCAGTGGGTGCCAAGGGCTATGGTCTCATGCTTAACACATGTCCTGTGGGAAGTCTGGTTAAGTGGGATCACCCAGGCCACAGCAGTGGGCACCAGGCCTCTGGCCTCTTGCTTTTTCAGGGCACCCAGCAGCAGCAGCAGTTGGGGGTACACATCATCTGCCCATGGGGTGTACGTGAGCCCTGAGGTTCCGGGCTTCCTTCTGCCTTACAGGGGCAAGGGGGAAGCAGTCACAGATCTGACCCCTGGGCAAAAGTAGCATTCTGGGGTTGGGATGTTATAATGGCACCAGCAGTAGCTATCACAAGATAGCTGTCCCTTCTCTCTGGAACAATGCAGCTGCCACCTCCAGTCAGGTCTCTGTATCAGTCCAGAGGCATTCTGCGGTGAAGGGGCCCTCCCACCACTCAGGTTGCAGTTTCCTCAGGGGATGCATGGAGCCTGGGATTCTCTTCTCTGTCCTTTTCCTATATGTGGGGGCTTCCAGAATTACCTCCAGTCCTGCTGAGCACATCGTCCCACTTCTATCTTCGCTCCTGCCTCCTCTCCATGAGTTCACAGTGCTCTTGCTCAGATGTTCAATCCAAAGGTAGATATCTATTTGCCACTTTGAATCCTCTCCATGAGAGTGGGGCCTTGTGCAAACTGCTTCTAGTTCACCATCTTGGCTCCTCCCCCTTAAACCAATTCTTTTTTAAACATAAAATGTAAACACTCAAAAAATTAGTTATTTGTTTTTGATGCTATAACATTTAGCAAAATTTCAACTTTCTTGGTATAAATTATTGGTCGCCACACTGAAAACAGTATATCATTTAAGAACTTTATAGGTTGACATTATGCTAATTTTACATAAAGTAAATTATCATCCCTTACTTATTAATTTATAATTATAATTAAACATGTTATAAATAAATTTAATGTTAAAATATATAATAATATACTAATCTATATTATTTTTAACCTAACATATTTTCCTTATTACTACACAGAAACAACAAAAAATATCAAAAAATTTCCTGAGTGATTTCTTAGATCAAAAAAGGGTAGAAACTACTTTTCTAGAGTAAACTATATAAGAAATTAGTGTGACTAATTGTGTTTTATTTATTTATATATTTCATGGCTGGAATCTTCTCTGTAATTGAAATAATATTTGCTCCTGAGATTGATGACACTTCATTTTCTGAACTTGAATATTACATCAAGGATTCAACCGCTAGGTTGTTTCCCTGCTTTTCAAAATGAGGTGCAGTTGGACTTTGACACTTAACTCTCTGGACAGAACACACAGATGAGATCTTTTCCCTATGAGAAGGAGAAAGATTCAAGGTAATAGAATTGATGTCTATAGAATCATGAAGCAATTGGAAAGGGGAATCGAGCAATTATTTCCAACCATTAGAGTACTAGACCTCAGTGGACCCCTCTTGAATCTTAAAAGGTCATTTTAGGATAAATGAAAGGCAAACCTTCACACAGCACGGAGGTGAATTTATGGAATTCATTACTCCAATAGGTGAATGGGTCAAGAAACATAAACAATCTAAAACGAGACTTAAATAGCTCAATGACAAATCTAGAATAAATAACTGAAAAATGCATGTTTCTCACATGTATTTTGTATTCCTATAATAGTTTGTTTTATTACATTGTGTATATTAATCCACTTACATTTATTGTGATTATTGATCAATTTGGGTACATTTGTACCAACTTATTTTAAGCCTTCTATATGTCTTACTTTTTCTATGCTTCTTATTTTATCTTATTTTTTCTTTCTTTTGGATTGACTGGATTTTTTTTTAAATCCATTTTGTCCCTTCTACTTGTTTGGAAATTATATACTCTGGTTCTATATTAATGATTCACCTTAAAATTTCTTCATGCATACTTATCAAATTCTAAACATAGTGCCTTTAAACCCTCACCAAGCAATACAAAGATCTTCTAACACTTAAGCTCCCATCACCCCCTCTAACCTTACATACTATTGTTGTCCAATATTTGAGTTATTTTTAATCTCTATAATTAGTGATTCCATGATGATAATATTTTGTTACTGAAAGTGCTAGATAAATATCTTATTCACAATAACATATGTTAGATTTGTATATACATATTATTATAATTTTATTATGGGTAATTGGGCTACCTACATAATGAAAAATAAACCTTTTTAATTTTTAAGTTTTATTTTGTTTTTAATTGATACTTAATAATTGTACATATTTACGGGGTACAGCATGATGTTTCAATACATCTATACATCATGTAATTTTCAAATCATGGCAATTAACATATCCATCCCCTCAAACACTTGTCATTCTTTGTGATGAGAAAATTCAGTTTCCTCTCTTTAAGCTATTTTGAAATATACATTATTATTAACCATAGTTACCCTACTGTGAAATAGAATATCAGCACTTACTCCTCCTGTCTAATTGTAACTTTGTACCTGCTAACCAACTTTTCCCCATTCCCCCTCCTCCATTCTCTCCCCTGGATATGGGAACCATTATTCTTCTTTCTACTGCTATGAGATCAACATTTTTAGATTCCACATATGAGTGAGATCATGTGGTATTTCTCCTTCGATGCTTGGCTTATTTCACTTAATATATGTCCTCTAGTATCATGCATGTTGTTGCAGATGACAGGATTTCATTCTTTTTTATGGCTGAATAGTATTCCATTGTGTATGTATATACAACATATTTTTTATCCATTCATCTATTGATGAATGGATATTGATTCTATATCTTGGCTATTGTAAATAGTGCTGTAATAAACATGGGGATGTAGATATGTCCTTTACATATTGATTTCATTTTCTTTGAATATATACCCAGTAGTGGGATTGTTGGATAATATGGTCGTTCTATTTTTAATTTTTCGAAAAACCTCCATGCTGTTCTCCGTAATGGCTGCACAAATTTACATTTCCAACAACAGTGTATAAGAATTCCCTTTTCTCCCTACTCTTGCCAACATTCGTTATTTTTTGTCTTTTTGATAATAGTGACCCTAACATGTGTGAGGTGATATCTCAATGTGATTTTGATTTACATTTTTCTGATGATTAGTGATGGTGAACAATTCTCATATACCTGTTGGCCATGTATGTCTTCTTTTGAGAAATGTCTATTCATATCTTTTGTACATTTTAATAGGATTATTTGCTTTTTATGCTATAAAGTTGTTTGAGTTCCTTATATATTCTTGATGTTAACCCCTTGTCAGATGCATAATTTGAAAATATTTTCTCCCATACTGTAGGTTGTCTGTCTCTTCACTCTTTTTATTGTTTTTTCTGTTGTGCAGAAGCTTTTTAGTTTGATATAATCCCATTTGTCTATTTTGCTTTTGTTGCCTGTGATTTTGAGGTCTTATCCAAAAAGTCCTTGCCGAGTCCAATGTCATGAAGTGTTTCCCCTATGTTTTCTTTTAGTAGTTTCATGTCTTAAATTTATGATATCCATTTTGAGTCAATTTTTGTAAGTGGTGAAAGCTAGAGGTCCAGTTTCATTCTTCTGCATGTGAAATATTAGTTAAATGTATATGAGTGGGTTTATCCAATTCCACTGACTAGGCTCCATGGTCTGGTGGTGCTGCTGGCTAGACTCCACAATTGGGTGGGGCTACAGGCTAGGCTCTGCAATCTCACCTGGTTGGATGGAGCTGCAGCCTGTGATCCTTGGACAGATGGTGCCACTGGCTGGATTCCATGTTCAGGTGAGGCCTCAGTTTGTGCTCCACAGTAGGGTCAAGCTGCAGGCTGGGTTCTGTGATTGGGATGGGGCTCCTTGTTGTGCTCCACAGTTGGCCAGGGTTACCGGTTGGTCTGGGTGGATGGGGAGGGTTGCTGGCCAGGCTTCATGGTTGGGCTGGGTGACAGTCTATACCATGAAGTTTCAAAAGATTGCTGGCTAGGCTCTGTGACAAGGTTGAGCTGCCTTCTGTGCTCCATGGCTGGACCAGACTGTTGGCTAGGGACTCAAGCCAGGAAGAACTGCTGACATTGCTCCCTAGGCAGATGGGGCCACTGGCTTGGCCCTGCGTGTGGGCAGAGCCTTTGGCTAGGCTATCTGGTTGAGTGGGGCCTCTTAGCAGGGACACAGTGCCACTGCCAAGATCCAAGTACTGGTTGCTGTGAGTTCTGGCCCCCTTCTTTATTTCTAGGTGATGCCCGGTGGTCTAGCTAGCCCTGCCAATTTGCCCGGTGTTCCCATGGGATGAGACAGAAGTCCCAGGGAATGCTCCAGAATACCGGGAAAGCTGGATGCCTTGGACTTTTTTTCCCTACACTGGACAGGCCATAGGTCCAGAGAATCCTTCTTGGTGTGTGCATTGTATGATCTGGGGAAGGGGCAATACAGTCAGTGTGAAACTACTCCTCTTAACCTTCTAATGTAGCTTTTCTTGGTTTCTGAGCTCCTTCAGCCTCATCCCAGAGTGCTGAAATTTTCACAAAGGCGTTCTTGGCTGTGGATAGCTGCTAGTCAGTATTTCTGTGAGGGGGACTGGATTTGGGGACCTCCTATTTTGCCATCTTGCTGATGTCCTCCTCACTATTCTTTCTTGTAACTCAATCATACTTCTGGAATAATTTGATTTCTTGAAAAATATCTTCTATAATTTGATTTAGTGGAAGTTTGTTAGTGGTACACACAATTTTTGTTTGACTCTTGGTCTCATTCTTAAAAGATAGTTGTGACACCTACACAGTCTAAATTCATTTATTTTCCTTAGTACATTGAAGATATTGTTTTACTTTCTTCTTTAGATTATCGTTGTGGAGAATCCTTTTCTCTGCATAAATGCCATTGTAAGTCATCCATCTCCTTTCTGTGGCTACATTTAAGATCTTTTCTCTATCTCTGATGTTTTGCAGTTTCACTACAATGTATCTAAGTGTGCTTGGGATACGTTTTCCTTCCTGAAGCAGAGGATGCATGTCTTTTATTAATTCTGGAATCTTCTCAACCATTATCTTTTTAAATATTGCTTCCACCATTTTCTTCATTCTCTCTTTCTAGAACTTCTATTAGAAATACATTAAACCTTCCCAATATATCTTCTATATCTCTTAATTTTCATTTCATATTTCTATATTTTATCTTTTAATTTTGAGTATTTATTTATGTTTAATTTTACAGTTCACTTATTCTCTTCAGCTTTATCTAACCTTCCACTGAGTTTTTAATTTCAATCACATTTTTAATTCTAGATATTCTATTTTCTTCTATTTCATATTGGCCTGTTTTATCCTCTATTGTAAAATTTTAGTATCTGAAGTCTTTGAGAGACTAAATAAGTCTTTTTCTTGTTTCCACTAATCCTATGTATGGTTTTCTGTGGGTAAATTTATTTTTCATACATTCTGAGGGCCTACAGTTAATGATGCTTTCCTCCAGAGGGGGTTTGTGTTTGCTTCTTCCAAGTACAAAGAGTTGTTACCAACCTGAGACTTCTTTAATTTAACTTCTTGTTTTGGAGCTTCTTGGGGATGGTATAAATATAAAACCCAGACATAACTGAGGGTGGGCCTATTTGCTACCAATCTCAGGAGAGATCATTTATCTACACCTAGAGCCACAGAAAAAAGAAGAAGTTTTTGTCATGGGCTCCCTTCGCCATCAGGCAAATTTTTTTTCCTGATATTCACTGAGGGCATGATCTTCCTCTAGGATCCAGCAGGGGTTTCAGTTTGGGTGCCCAGTTTTTTCTTGTTTCAACCAAAGGCCCAATCTTATTACCTAGGGCATATACTACCCTCCAAATCTAGGTTCTCATGTCTGCATAGCCCCTGAACCAACCCTGGTTTTTGCTTTGCTTACTACTCTAGTTTTAGCCTCTTTTTTTATTCTCTCTCTCTTGCTTTCTACTTTTTCTCTCTGTCTCTGCCCTTTCTCCTTAGGGATTTTCCTTATTTCTCATAAGCTCAGCCATGCATTTAAAACTATACTTGTTGTAGCATATCTACAATGTAGGTGTTTAAAGGAGGTTTTTTAGATTATCTATTCTGCCATACTGATGGAAGTAGAGTCTGTTCTTGTGTGTATTGTGTGTATTTGTTATTCAATAAATACTTACTGAATAAAAGAATTATGTCAGAGAAGATGAGAAATTTTCTTCTAAAATGGCCCTTAGAGCTCTGTATCAGAATCCTGGGATGGATATATCCAAGGTAAAAATTCTTATGCCTTCTTTCAGTATTTTTCACTGGAATGCTTACTTTTAGGTATCCATGCACTCCTCATAGCTAGCTATAGGTTTAGTAAGAAATGTTGTGTACAGGTTTAAAATACCTATCAGGGTATGGAGTTCTTTGGAGTAGAATAAGAATGGAGGGAAAAATCTTCACTCTCCTTAATTTTAAAATATGATTTCTTTTAAAGATATATCTTTTTATTCTTTATATTTTTACTTTTTGGCTTAATTTCTATAAGAAAAGAGATAAAGTAAATGGAAACTCCTATCAGCAACCAGAAACAAGCCCTGAGAAATCAAAGCAATGAAAACTAGAAACAACTGTGTCAAATTTTCAGCGACAATGAAAACAGGGCAAATTTTCTCCAGAAAGCATGAGATATACTTGGTACCAGGTACTGTGGTGTGTAACTATTTTTTTTCGCAAGGGGATGGTCCTTGACATTATCATTGCTTTTGAGATTTCACAACAGTTCCCTTCCCTCTATGAAACTTGTGAGAAAAAAAAATATGCTCTTGACCTGGGTGTTCTGTTGAAAATAAAAATTTTCTCAGAACACTAATATCCGACAAGGTCACTCTGTGACCATGAGAGAGCAAAACAAAACGAGACTACTTTGTAATCATGTCTGAATGCAGACAAAAGCAAGAACACTTTCCAAGCCATAAAAATGACCAAATGCACCCCTATCCTGGTGAATATGAGTAGCTGTTACTTCTTCATCAATTATAGTTTAGCCCTACTGCATTCCTTGTGTCTCCTACATAAAAATTGTCAAAACTCAATCATAAAATTATCACTGCTTCCTGAGTGAACCTAATCCAGAGCAAAGCCATGCTTACTTAAACTCTCCCCAGAGTAAACCAACATAAGCCCAAATCCTGTAACAAACTCCTTTCGCTGAAACATCCATATGTTCCCCATGGTGTGTTTTTCCCTCATTGCAAAGAACCAATAAACTTAAATTTGTTCCACTACAGGTGTGTTTCTGGTGGTCTTTATCTGGAGGGCACTGATTCCTGGGTGACATAGAATTGTATTTTCCTCCACATAATATAAATTTTGTTTATAAATTTTATCAAAATTTCTCAACATGTTTTGAGAGAACTTAAAAAGGAATGTATCTGAAAATTCTATGACTTATTGTCAATATGATACACATAGAGATGGGAATGTGATGGTACTCTATTTCAACAACAAAGGTTTGACTTGGACTAACTTTGGAGACTTAGTTGATACAATATTGGTGACACTCTTAGCTGTTATCCATTCTCTAGTCTGGTTTTCCATTAGCATTATAACAATATTTACAAATGGTTATTGACTTTCATCCATGCCCACGCTTCTCCATTTCAAAGGACCAGGACCATCACTTTAGAACAATATAGCTCCATGTGAAGCAGAAAAGAAATTAGAATTACACATTTGCCTTTTTGCCTTTTAAATTTCTGGTAGCATAATTTCATGGGTCAGGTTAAACCAGCTTAATGTAAATTTGGATTGTAACAAAATATGGTTTGTGAGCCTTTCAGAGGAAGAAGGAAGTTTGATGTGTTGAGATAGCAAAGGGGACTGGGAAAGTCTGGGTTTATTCCCCACCCTCAGAGCATTCGGCCTGGATTTGTGAAAATGTTAAGAATGATGAATGAGCTGTAAGTAGAAGATTTCTGTGACTGTGAACCATAAACAACCATAAATGGATTAGACTGAACAGCTGGGAGTGAAATCGTGGGCATTATGCAGGCACACAGAACCGGCTGTGGATGTAACTAGCATCCCACCCTATTGATTAACTGTTCCATGGACCATAATAAAACTATCATGGTTAATTGCTAGAAAGAGGCACACACCTAGAAACAGGCAAGTTAAGGTGTCAGCTCTCCAGTTTATTGCTCAAAGGCAGGATAATTTGTGCTTTGCTACGACACTTTCTCTGCAAGATCTATAGGGCTCAATCAAATACCACCCCCCGCCCCAACAGACACACTTTTCTTGGGCGTGGGAACATTTGATTACATTTTGTTGCCTTCTAGCTATGGATCAGTGACTTTTCTAGTCAGGCCTATTCTGACCTGCAAGCATTTCAAAGGATAAGTCCATATTTTTACAGTACTTCCTGGATAATACAGAAGGGCATTTTTTCAATACTAGGCAACCAATTTTCTCCATCAGGTCAACTTGGGCTCACTTAATTCTTTTTACACATTTTAACTTACACAGAAGCCATAAACAGAGTAATCCCATAAATCATATAGTTATGAAGGGGAGATTAAGTTCTCTTCATTATTGTTGTGTACACTCAAGAGAAAGTGACAGGTGTTTGATAAGAGACTCTGTGGTGTTTTTCCTGCATTTAAGACTTGCAACATATAGGATAGGGAATGTTTTGGTTTATGTCATATAATGTTATACAAAAGGGTTAATGGGATATTTACTTTTGTGTTCTATCATAGCCATCCTATTTGAAAAGGCAATACATCTCTTGAGGCTTTAGTGTAATAGGAAACATGAGAACTGTTGGCTATTTCTCTTTAATACTTTTATCCGAGAGTGAAATGTGTTTATGTGCTAGGTTCATAGATAACACATGTCATTGGCAGTGGGGTAAATGGGTGTGTCTTGCCAATGTGAAATGTAATGTGAAGGGAATATATATTCCTAGTAGCCATGCAAGTCTGTACCTGGTTTTCTGCTATATTCTGGGATATGCTTTTCCTTCTGCTATATTCCTCAGGTTTCTACAGCTTAGTAGCCAACAGCACCATTCTGCTGTATTGGTTCCTGTGTGCAATCATTGACACCCTTGACTGTGTTCTTCTTAGAACTAGGGCATGCTAGTGGGTATAACTTTTCTCAGGATAACCACCCAGTCTGCCTGGCAAGCTGATTTACAGCTCTGGCCTCATTGGTCCTCTACTTTCATAAGTGAACTATGAATGTGAGCTTAAACTCAATAATCTTTCATTCGAAGAGTTAATATTAATATGTGTTTATTGAGAACCTACTATATGCCAGACCACTTAGCACTGAAAGAAAGTGGACACATTATTGAGCTCATTGTCTAATCATCTTTACTTTTATTTAAGATGATAATATCACCATCATACATTTATTTCTTTCCAGAGCAACATGCTGTATTTACCCATTAGGGTTTTTGTTTAAGTGTTATGCAGTAAAATATGAGCCTTGGCAAAAAAAGAAAAAAAGGTATACGCCTCTTAGAACCAGACAGATGAGGCAGATATAGCAACCTCAGAGACAGAGCTGTTGATAAATTGAAATTTTGGAATTAGCAGCTTTCTCTTTTCAATAATTCTTGGAAAAGTCAAGCCCCTAAGGACTATTGTTGAATTGCCTTCCCCGAGCAGCAGTTGAAGATTTACCTCTCTTCTCCTGAGAAACTCTGTAGTGAATTGAATTGTGTCCTCACAAAATATACGTCTAAGACCTAACCCCTGGTACTTGTAAATGTGAACTTATTTGGAAATAGAGTCCTTGAAGATGTAATTAATTTAAGAATCTTGAGATGAGAGCATCCTGGATTTAGGAGGGGCCCCAAATCCAATGGCTGGTATCTTTTTAAAAGCAAAAAGAGAGAGATTTAGGATACAGAGAGACAGAGGGAAAGGCCATGTGAAGACAGACACAGAAATTGATGTGATGCAGCTACAAGCCAAGGAATGCCAATAATGCTAACCAAAATCTAGGAGAGAAACATGGAATGGATTTTTCTCAAAGCCTCCAGAAGGAACCATCCCAGCCAATGCCTTGATTTTAGACTTCCGGCCTCTAGAAACATGAGAGGAAAAATTTCTGTTGTTTTAAGCCAATAAGCTGTAATTTGTTACGGCAATCCAAGGAAATTAATACAAACTCCCACTCTTTATTCCATACAAAGTTTCCCTGGGACATATTGGGATAAATAGAGGGTGTTTATTGCCCTTGATCAATTGACCGTTATTAGTTTTCTCCTATGCTGAAGAAATCCGATGCCATTTTCTCATACTCTGAATTGTACTGGCAACCTAATCATTATACAATTATGATTGCATACAAATATATCACAACAACAATTTTTCTTCTTTCCTTCTAACTGCTCTATCAATCCTAGAAATAGCATTGTGCTAGTCTGTTCATGCTGCAATAACAGAATACCTGAGACTGGGCAATTTATAAGAACAAAAATTTATTTCCTCACAGTTCTGGAGGCTAGAAAGTCCAAGATCAAGGGGCTGACATTTGGTGAGCACATTATTGTTGCATAATCCCATGGTAGAAGGCAGAAGGTCAAGAGAGCATGAAAGAGCCAGGGTAGGCTGAACTTTCCCTTTTATAAGGAACTTGATCCCACAATAATGAGCCTACTCTTGCTATAATAAATCCACTCCTGCTATGAAGGCATTAATCCATTCATAAGGGCAGTGCCCTTATGATCCAAACACCGCCCAGCATTCCTGTATTAGAGACCAAGTTCCCAACCCATGAACTTTGGGGGACACATTCAAATCATAGCAAGCATCATACATTCTGTGCATGACAACACCTTTCTGATATATCTTTCTTCATCCATATCTGCTAGGCCATGCACATTCAGGTATTTTCCTTGCAGTTTCACCAGGAAATCTTTATGAAATGCGTGTGTCTGTATGTGTGTTCGTGTGTGTGTGTATTTCTAGACTTCAGGTGATAGTGAATTCCTTTCCCTTAACTGACTTGCTAATCTTGAATTTGGTAAGTCAAGCTCTGACTCTTCTTTCTCATACAGGCTGTGATATTTTGTTTATAAGAAGCTTTTTCTATCTGGGCACTTTGATATCCTTTTCTACGGCATAGATAAGAAAGAGGAAAATGATTTATGATTGTAAGTGTACCTTTTCCCTTTGCTGTGGCCCTTATTATTTGTGGGTTTCCAATAGAGGGCAGGCTTAATTTTCAGCAGCCCGCACATGTCTTTATTTTTCTTCTAACCTTAACTTTGTATACTCTCAGTTGAACATACCTAATGTGTGATGATTTGGGTCTAAATTTTGGTACATTCTGGCAATATGTTGCATAAAGTGGAATATACTACCCTGAGCATTCTTCCCACTATTCCCTTAGAGCCAATGCTTGCTGACCTCGAGGGTCATGTACCCTTCCTCTACCCTCCCTGCTTCCTGGTTTCCAATGTTCTTTACATCTCTTTGTGCTCATGTGTACCCATCATTTAGCTCACACTTATTATTGACAACATATACTGTTTGGTTTTCCATTCCTGAGATTCTATACTTAAGATAATGGTCCCAGGTCCACTGAAGTTGCTGCAAATGACATGCATCCTTTCCTAGTTGAAGGGCCATTAGCTTGTAGATTTTCCAGCTTCTTCTATCCAGCTTAAGTCTTATCCTGTCAGACTGTTCTTATAACAGAGATGGATCTCTTATCCCCTTCACCTGAAGTTTCCAAAGCCTATGTGCAGGTCTTTATATGGAGAATCTTCATATGAAATATCAGAATGCACTGGACCCATTCTATTCATTCTGTTATATTACTATGGGGGAATCATGTTAGGGAATTTGAAGAGAGAAGTTTATGACAAATTTGCCAAGATACCTCAAGTGTGATGTAATAGATTTATGTGTTTTTAATTTCAAAATATTAAGGGGGTACAAATGTTTTTGTCATAAGGGTATCTTGCATGATGCTTAAGTCAGGGCTTTTGGCATGCCCATCACCAGAATAGAGTTCATTGTACCCAACAGGTAAGCTTTGATCACTCACTCTCCTCCTACCCTCCCTCCTTCCTGGTTTCTAATATTCTTTACATCTCCTTGTGCTCAGGTGTTCCCATGATTTAGACAATACTTATTAGTGAGAGCATGTGGTATTTGGTTTTCCGTTCCTGAGATACTTCGCTTAGAAGAATGGTCACAGGTCCATTGAAGTTGCTGCAAATAACATTATTTCATTCCTTTTTATGGCTAGGTAGTACTCCATGGTGTGTGTGTGTGTGTATACACACATACATATACACATGCACATACACATACCACATTATCCACTTGTGAATTGATAGGCACTCAGGTTGATTCCACATCTTCACAATTGTGAATTGTGCTGTGATAAACATTCAGTGCAGGCATCTATTTTATAAAATGACTTCTTTTCCTATGGATAGAAGACCAACAATGGGATTACTGAATAAAATGAAAGGTCTATATTTATTTCTTTGAGGAATCTCCATGCTGTTTTCCATAGAGGTTGTACTAATTTGCAGTCCCACCAACAGTGTATAAGTGTTCCTTTCTCTCTGCATCCATGGCAGCATCTATTGTAATTTGACTTTTTAATAATGGCCATTCTGACATGGGTAAGGTGGTATCTAATAGTGGTTTTAATTTACAATTCTCGGATGATTAGTGATGCTGAACATTTTTTCATATATTTGTTGGCCATTTGTCTATCTTCTTTTGAAAAACTTCCATTCGTGTCTTTTGCCCACTTTTTAATGGGGTTGTCTGTTTATTGCTGATTTGTTTGAGTTCCTTGTAGATTCTGGATATTAGTTCTTTGTTGGTTGTATAATTGTGAATATTTTCTCCCATTCTATGGGTTGTCAGTTCACTCTGTTGAGTATTTCCTTTGCTGTACAGAAGCTTTTGAATTTAATTAAGTCCCATTTATTTATTTGTATTGTTGCAGAATTTGCCTTTGGTGTCTTAGTCATAAATTCTTTGCTGACGTCTAGAAGAGATTTTCTTGTTTTCTTCTAGAATTTTTATGGATTCATGCCTTACATTTAAATATTTTATCCAACTTAAAATAATTTTCATATATGGTAAGACTATGTTGTTGTCTGCTTTGTCAAAGATCAGTTGGTCATAGCCATATGGTTTTATTTCTAGGTTCTCATATTCTGTTCCATTGGCCTATGTCTCTCCTTTTATACCAGTACCATGGTGTTTTGGTTACTATAGACTTGTAGTGTAATTTGAAGTCAGGTAAAGGTGATGCCTCCAAATTTGTTCTTTTTGCTTAGGATTACTTTGCCTATTTGGGCTCCTTTTTGGTTTCATATGAAATATAGGATTATTTTTTCTAGATCTGTGAAAAATGATATTGGTGTTTGATGGGAATTGTATCAAACTTTAAATAAGTTTGGGCAGCATGGACATTTTAACAATGTTGTTTCTGCTAATCCGTGAGCAATGGATCTTTTTCCATTTGTTTGTGTCATCTACAATTTCTTTCACTGGTGTTATGTTGTTCTTCTTGTAGAGATCTTTCACTTCCTTGGTTAAGTATACTCGTAGATATTCTATTTTCTTTGTAGCTAGTGTAAATGGTATTGAGTCCTTGATTTGACTCTCAGCTTGACCGGAATTAGTATTTAGAAATGTTACTGATTTGTGTGCATTCATTTTATAACCTGAGACTTTACTGAATTTATTTATAGATTCTAGGAGTCTTTCGATGGAGTTCATAGGTTTTTCTAGATATAAGATCATATCAGGGCTAGTTTGAGCTCCTCTTTCCCAATTTGGATGTCATTTATTTCTTCCTCTTGGCTGATTGCTCTGGGCAAGGATTTTCAGTACTATGTTGAATAGAAGTGGTGACAGTGGGCACACTTGTTTTGTTCTAGGTCTTAGGGAGAATGCTTTCAACTTTTCCCCATTCAGTATTATATAGGCTGTGGGTTTGTCACATACAACTTTTATAGATGTAAGAAATGTTCCTTCTATGCCTAGTTTGTTGAGGGTTTTTATCATTCAATGATATTGAATTTTATCGAATACTTTTTCTGCTTCTATTGAGATGATCATGTGGTCTTTGGCTTTTGCTTCTGTTTATGTGGTGACTCATGTTTATTGATTTGTGTACGTTGAACCATCCTTGCATCCCTAGGATGAAACCCACTTGATCATGGTTTATTATCTTTTTGCTGTGTTGTTGAATTCAGTTTGCTAGTATTTTGTTGAAGATTTTTACATCTATGTTCATAAGGGATATTGAGCTATAGTTTTCTTTATTTGTTATATCCTTTCTTGGCTTTGGTATAAAGGTGATATTAACTTCATAAAATGTGTTAGGGAGGATTTCCTCCTACTCAATGTTATGGAATAATTTCTGTAGGATAGATACCAGTTCCTTTTTGTAGGTCTGGTGGAATTTGGCTGTGAATCTTTCTGGTCTGAGGCTTTATTTATTTATTTGTTTATTTAGCATGAATAGACAACCTAAAGAATGAGAAATTTTTTCGTTGGCAGATTTTTTATTTTTGCTTCAATCTTAGTGCTTATTATTGGTCTGCTTAGGATTTCTCTTTCTTCCTCATTCAGAATTGGGAGGTTATGTGTTTCCCAAAATTTATTCATTTCCTGTAGGTTTTCTAGTTTTTGTGTGTGGAGATTTTCATAGTATTCGTGGGTGATGATTTGTACCTCTGTGATATCAGTTGTAATGTATCTTTTCATTTCTGATTGAGCTTATTTGAGTCTTTTCCCTTCTATTTCTGGTTAATCTGGCTAGTGGTCTATCCATTTTATTTATCTTTTCATAGAACCAATTTTTTGTTTCAGTGATTCATTGAATTTTTTTGTTTCCATTTTATTTACTTCTGCTCTGAGCTTTGTTATCTCTTTTCCTCTTTTGGCTTTGGGTAAAGTTTATTCTTCTTTTTCTATTTACTGGAGATGTGATATTAGGTTGTTAATTTGTGATCTTTCTGTCTTTTTGATGTAGGCATATAAGGCTATGAATGTTCACACCAAGACTGCTTTTGCTGTACCCCGTATATCATTATAATATTTTTCAAAGCTTGTGTCCCCTTTGTAATTCAGTTTTGAGGAACTTCCATCTTAATTTCATAATTGACCCAAGGATCATTCAGCAGCAGGTTGTTTGATTTCCATGACTTTGTGTAGATTCGAGTGTTTGTCTTGGAATTGATTTCCAGTTTTCTTCTATTGTGTTCTCAGAAGATACATGGTATGATTTAGATTTTTGAGTTTGTTGAGACATATTTTGTGGCCTAAAATATGATCATTCTTGGAAAATGTCCCATGTGCTGAAGAGACGAATGCACATTCAGTAGTTTTTGGGTAGAATGTTCTGTAAATGTCTGTAGGTCCATTTGTTCTAGAGTCCCATTTAAGTCAGTGTTTCTTTATTCATTTTCTGCTTTGATGATCTGTCTAGTTCTGTTAGTGGGGTGTTGAAATCCCTGGCAATTAAGATGCTACTGTTTGTTTCTTTGCTTAGATATAATAGAATTGGCTTTATGTATCTTTGAGCTCCTGTGTTAGGTTGCATATATGTTTAGGATTGTTATGTCTTCTTGTTTAGTTGCTCCTTTTACCATTATATGATAACCATCTTTGTCCTTTTTTTTTTTACCATTGTTGATTTAAAGTCTATTTTATCTGATATGAGAATTGCTACAACTGCTTGCTTTTGATTTTCATTTGCATGGAATATATCTTTCTGATCCATTACCTTGATTCTGTGTGAATCCTTTTGGTTTAGATGAGTTTTGTGAAGACAACAAATAATTAGGTTGTGTTTTCTCATCCAGCCAGCCAGTTTATGTCTTTTAAGTGAGGCATTCGGACTCTTTATATTGAGTGTTAGTACTGATATGTAAGATGCTGTTCTGTTCATCATGTTGTATGATATCTTATTTTTTTTTTTGCTCTCTTGTGCTATTTTTTAAATAAATTCTGTGAGCTTTAACTTTTGGGTGATTTTACACTGGTGGATATCTATTGTGCTGGTCCATGTATAATTCAGTTCTAAGTATTTCCTGTAGGGCAGGTCTTGTAGTGACAAATTCCCATAGTGTTTGCCTGTCTGGAAGTCTTTATTTCTCCATCATTTTTGAATCTTAGTTTTCCAGAATACAAAATTATTTGCTGTCAGTTCTTCTGTTAAGAAAAGTAAAAAGGGGGCCCTAATCCTTTTGGCTTTTAAGGTCTCTGCTGAGAGGTCTGCTGTTAGCCTGATAGGCTTTTCTTTGTAGGTTGATCATATTGATCATGTTAATCATATCTTAGGCCAAAAAATATGTCTCAATAAACTCAAAAATCTAAATCATACCATGTATCTTCTTGTTGCTTTCATCTCGGAGATCACAAAATTTTCTCCTTCATTTTGACTTTGGCTAGGTTGATGACTATGTGTCTCTTTAGATGTCCTGTTTCCTATTAATCTTCCTGGTGTTCAATGACCACCTGGTATCTGTATATCTGAATCTTTGGTGATACCAGGAACATTCTCCCCAATAATTCTTTTGAATAGGTTTTCCATGCTTTTTGCTTTTTTTTCTTCTCCTTCTGGGATACCTATAATTCATATTGGTTCATTTTACATTGTCCATAGTTCTCTGAGTGATTGTTTATTCTTTCTTCTTTTTTCTGCATCCTTGACTGACTGGGTTAGTTCAAAGCCTTGTCTTCAAGCTCTGATATTCCTTTTTTCTGCTTGGTTTAGCCTGTTGTTGAAGCTTCCTGGTGTATTTTATAATTCCCCAAGTAATTCTTCCATTTCTTTAAGTTCTATTATATCCTTTCTTATATTGTCTATCTCTTTAGTGAGTTTTTCATATTTTCCATTCATGTCCTGAAATATTTTTTTAGCTTCTTTATCTTGATTTTCAAGTTTGTCTTCAATCCCATGCATCTTATTTGCCATCCATATTCTGAATTACATTTTTGAAATTTAAGCAATTTCATTTTGCTTGGGGTCCATTGCTATGTATCTGTTGTGATCCTTTGGGGGTGTCATAGTCACTTGTTTTTTCATGTTGTCAAATTTCTTTAGCTAGTTTCTTCTAATCTGATATCTCTTCTCTCAGCTGAGGGCTGATAGGATTATAGCACACCATTCTCCTTTGCTGGGAACTCTCCTACCTAATAAGAAGAAGGAAGGGTCCTTAGATAACACTTTTATATCCCACTCTGGGGATCAACCCTGTGGGAGAAGGGTATGGATGCACTGAAATCCTGTAACACAACCATTCTCCTGTGTCATTAGGTTCCTCTGCAGTTGTCACAGTCCAAATTGGTGCTTGGAATATACATTAAGAGTGATGCATTGGTCCCCAGACCACTGTTGGAACTTCTGACAGGGGGCTGGGTGAGTTCCTCTCCATGGAGGCTTGTGGTATGACCTTGGCCTGTGCCTAGGTGGGTTGGGGAACCTTGACTGGTGCCTGGACTGGTCACTGAATCTTTGTGGCTGTCTGGGCTGGTTGCAAAACATAAGTGGGCACCATATGGGTGAGTTATAGTACCTTGGTGGGTGCCTTGGCGCATCATGGGACCACAGCTGGTGGCAGGGCAGGTTATAAGACCTTGGCTGGGGTGCCTGGGTGCATCACAATACCTTGATGGGCATCCGGGTGGTCACAGGACTGCAGCTGGTGGTGGGGCAGGTTGTAGGACTTTGGCAGGTACCTAGGCACATTGCAGGACCTTGGCCAGTGCCTGGGTGGGTCACAGGTCCTTGCTGGGCAACTGAACAGGTTGCAGGACCTAGGTAGGCATGTGGACTGGTCGCAGGACTTTAGGCGGTACTTGGGCAGGTCGTTGGTCCTTGACAGGTGCCTGGGCAGTCATGGGAATGCAGCCAGTGGCAGAGCAAATTGTGTGTGGGGACTTGCCAAGGTGCCTATGGGACCTTGGCCAGTGCCTGGGCAGGTCGTGGGACATTGGCACTCTCCTGACTGGGTTGGGGGGCAGGTTGCAGGACCCTGGTGGACACTTTTGCAGGGTGTGGGACCTTGATGGGTAACTATACAGGGCATAGGACCTTGGCGGGTGCCTAGACAGGTCAGAGGGCCTTGCCCAGCACCTGGATAGGTCATAGGGTCACAGCTGGCACTGACTTGTCAGGCTGCAATGGCTGAGCCACCTATGGCCAGTGGGGTCAGGGAGAGGTGCAGTGCCCCGACAGGGAGTTGTGGTGGCTGGGGCTATCCCTCTTCCCAGGTCCAACGGTAGCAACTGCTGTGGTGGTACTCAGATGGCAGCAGCAACCCTGTCATAATCACAAGATGGTGGTAGCAGATCATGAGGGCTGCTTAGATCCCTGGTAGGCAGCCTGTTGCGGGGGCAGCTTGGGGGCTGTATGGCACCTAGTCACAGTGCATGTGAGAGTGCCCACACCCCTATTCCTTCCCTGGCCTGGCAGAAGTAATGGGGAGGAGGCCGTAGTGGAGCTGGCACCTCTGTAGACTGGGTGCTCTGGTGCTAAGAGCACAGAATGGTGTCTGTTGCAGTGACCTGGAAGGAGAAGCTGGTGTGACCCCACTGTGTCTGCTCTCTGGTGCAATGCTGCTGCAAAGTCTCCAAGCAGCTCACTGATCAGTTCAGATGCCTGCTGAGATGGGGTGGCCCCCTTGTAGCTGGGGTTGCAGTGTCCACTGGGGGAGCGCAGAGCCCCAGGGATCTTTCCCTGACCCTTCACCACATGTGGACACTTGGCCCAGGTACCTTTTGATCTTGCTAAGTGGATCACTCCTCCTCTCTCTTCCCCACTTTGAGTGTCTCCCGTTCTTCTCTGATGATTCACAGTGTGCTCTCTGAGATGGTCCATCTGCAGGTGAACCTCTACCTGCAATCTTTGATCCTCTCCTTGAGAGTGATGAGTGCAGGCTGCTTCTGGTCTGCCCTCTTGGCCCCCTTCCCAATAGACTTAAATAATCTTTTCAATATGTGATGAGAGAGTGAAATTTTGAAAGATATATTTTGATAAGCATGTGGAAGATATATTAATTAGGGTTCTTCAGAGAAACAGAACCAACAGGAGATATATATACACACGCATACATATGTATCCATGTGTATATGTATTCTCTCTAATATATGTATACACACACACACACACACACACACACACGAAAGAGGGGATTTATTGGGGGAATTGGCTTATACAATTGTGAAGGCTGAGGAGTCCCACAATAGGCTGTCTGCAAGCTGGAGAATCAGGGAAGCTGGTAGGTGGCTCAGTCTAAGTCCAAAGGCCTCAGAACCAGGGAAGGCAATGTAGTAACTCTCAGTCAAAGGCCTAAGGCCTAAGAACGGTGGTGCAAATCCCAGCATCCAAAGGCTAGAGAACTTAGAGTTCTAATGTTTAAGGGCAAGAAAAGAAGAGTGTCTCATCTCCAAAAAAGAGAGGAGAATGCACGATTCACCTTTCTTCTGCCTTTTTCTTCTATCTGGGCCCTCAGCTGATTGGGTGGTGCCCACAAGCATTGGGTGAAGGTGAATCTTTCTTTCTTAGTTCACTGATTCAAATATCATTTTCTTCCAGAAACACCATCACAGACATAGTCAGAAATAATGCTTTACCAGGCATCTTGGTTTGCCTTAATCCAGTTAAGTTGACACCTAAAATTAATCATAGCAGAGTACCCCGAAAACAAGGCATAGGAATTTAGAATTATTATGACAGAATAAATGTACTTATTTATCTCCTGTATATCCTGACCAATTCTCTCCAAAAAGCATATAAGTAAACACATACGACAGGACAGTAAAGGCAAATTTTGGAAGAGAGATCTAAAACCATTTTTTAGAAAATGTGAGATAATTATAACTGCTGCTCTCTTTTCTCCTCATCTCTGCCATAGCAATTGTTATCTTCCTTCTTTATGTTATTCTCATCCATAACCTGGACCAGCATCTGATACACCATACATTTACTTGTTTATTGTGTTTATTATATCATTTTCCTAATTAAAATATAAGTTCTATTAGGGTCAGTATTTTTTTCCATTTTGTTGTCCATGCTATCCTAAGTGCCTAGAATGGTGCTTGGTAATAGTAGATGTCTAATAAATGCTTGTTCTTGAAAAAAAAATAATTATATGGGGAACCAGAAAGGTAGTTGATCTAGATTACTGAGTAGTAACAAAATGAACATAGTCATGATGATAGTCAGAATGAGTGAGGCCACTAAGGGAACTCTTGCAGTAATTCTGTCATGAGACAAATGGAGCCTTGTTCAGGATGGTAGCAGGAATAAATGGAGAGAAAAAGGGAAATCTGGAGTCCTTGGTCTGATCCCACCATCATTTTTGTAGGATTACTCCTACTCTTATTATTCCTCCTGCCCAAGGAGATGTAAGAGAATATGGGAATAATTAACTCAGAATGGTTTCAACAACTGGACTTCTGAGAGTATACTAGGTAAAATGATCTTTCATGAGTCCCTTTCAAGAATATGATGCTATAATACTGTGATTTCACCATCCCCAACTTCCAAAGAAAGCATACTTCCCTGAAGCAGGAGAGATTCTAAGAACATTTTTGATTGAGATAAATAGACTGTAAATAATGTTGCGTAAATATGGTTCCAGCACTGTCAGAAACGAGGACTTTTGTGTTTGGAAGACTGATACTTTGAGGCAGTGTGGAGACATGCCTCCCTTCCCTCTCATACTAGCAGAGTAACAGTCGTAAATCATGTAGTAAGTAGGACCGTTGTGAACTGGACAAAGATAATAGTTGAAGATTTTGCCAGAAAGCTTATGAGAAGAAAATCAGTCCATTTAGAGCTGAGAGTCTCCAATGCTGTTGAATTTTCTTGCTCTCATGTTCTCAGTCAATAATTACTACCATTGAGTTTATGTTCCTGAGTCAGAGACAGGGTTTTCCTGGGATTGAAGACATCTACATTTGCTTTTCTTCAGGGGCAAACTCTCATCTTTTGAAAGAATGTTTTCCATATGCCTCCTGAGTTGTTGATAATTGTTATTAATGGGATCTCTATCATTCTCCCTGGCTGACCTGCAGAGCAAAAGAATAAAAGTCTTAAGGAAGTGAAATTAATAACTCCATCACCATGTATCATAGAGATAAGCCAGTAATTGCAAGGTCAGATGGGCACACACAGATAGTTAGCTGATTATACTATAATGAAAGAGCAGACCTTTTACATAAGTTTATGAATAATGTTTCTCATAAAGACAGGAGATTGATTATCCCAGAAAAGCTTCCCCCTGAACCTGAGACCATCAGCAATCATAATAATGAAATATTAATAACAAATTTGGGAAGCTATCAGGAGTAAATTTCATAATGCACTATAAGGAGCTTCTTGTTTCTAATTTTGGAGAGCAGCTAAATGAAATATTATTGAAGGAAGAAAAAGAAGACTATTTTTTTGCATTGAGGGACAAGTAAAAATTGTTTCATCACAAAGAGTAGATTTGAAGAGGTAGTGAGTAGCAGAGAACAATAGGAAGTTCAGATGCTTCCCCTATTATCATGCTTACTGCTATTTGTTTAGTTTATTTATTTCCCATCTAGAAATGATTTCATTAGTTAATCTCATTTTAGGGAAAAATAGTCTTTGGATGTCTTTTTCTCTGAAAACAAGTGTATAATTACACCTTTATATTATAATAGCTTGAAGAATTATATTTCTTAGTTCCCTAGCAACCATAGGAGCTCTGGATTTTTAAGCTAGAGATAAAAACTAGAATCCTTAACATTAAAATAAAATAAGATGCCTATTAGTAAAAATAGTGCATGTGGTAATTTTGAATGGTGACGAGAAAGAAAAATGATCCCATTGATATATCTTTATTTTTCTGATTGATATAAAACGGTATGGGTGGCACCCAACACAAATCCCAATATTCAGCTGCTATATTTAGCATCTCCATTAAGCTCATCTTCTTTGTGGTTTTAATTACTCACACTGAGATATCTGGATGTATCAGTACTGCATAATTACATTTTTCAGATATTAAAAAGTAAGGCATGTCACCTTAACACAAATCAAAAGGGACATAATTTAGGACTAGTGTATAAATTGCTGCTTTCATACATGTTGATGTTCACAATCATTCATGCTTTAAGTTGTATATCCTATGGTGGGTCTAGGCTCACATTAGATGCTTTCTTTCCCAGTCCCATTTGTGATCAAAAGCATTTATCAAAAGGCAGTAGGGAATGTTCTAAAATTATATTGTGGTTATGGTTGCACAACTCTGTGAATATATCAAAAACCACTGAACTGTACACTTTAAAAGAGTGAATTTTATGATATGTGAAATATGTCTCAAAGCCGTTAATTTTTTTTAAAACACAAAATTAAAACATACACACACACACACACACACACACACACAGAGTTGTGTCCCTCAGCCCCTGCAATCCTTACTCTCCCTTTTTTTCCTCAGCGCTACCTCCAGAGGTAGCAGCATCTTCTGACTGGCCTCATGGCCACTCTCAAACTCCTCATGAAACATAATATTACAAAGAGGAGCAAAACATTCAGTTCATAACAATCTACAACTTATGTCAAAATTAAGCCTCCCTAGAAGAAACCTAGAGGCACTGTTGGCAGGAAGAATATGAGATGCAATGGTCAGATCTTGATGTTCAACACTGATTGTAAGAGCAACATGAAAATAGCTTCTGGAAGTCCCTGTGCACATAGTCAAGGAGCTGAGACTATTGCTGATTATATGCAACAAATTTTCCTGTGATAAGATTGCATATAATGTTTATTTCAATAAATTGAATGTTGTTCTACAAAGAGCAATCCATCTGGCTATTATGTTCACCAAAGCCAATGCCAAACTATGGGCTGAGGAAAATGAATAATATTTTTCATTGCAATATTTATGTATTTTATATAGATAGCACTTTAATCTCCCAAATAAGGTAAATTACCAGGATTAGGATCAGAATTATAATTTGTGACCACAAAACTGGGTCAGTTTTATTGTTTCATGAAATGATTAAATTGAAGTTTGGTGGACTCTAGAATTTTGTCCTGTACATTAGAGCTCTCATACTAATAAATGTTCTTCCCTGTTTACACCCAACATGCCAACTACTCTTACTTTAAAAATATATTTTTTAAGAATCTTTATGACTTATGGATTAACACAGAATTGCCAAGGTGATTAACTAAATGAGATTAACTGAATGAGATTAATCAAATCTGACAATTACCAACTCATTATTATTCAATTGAATATTTTATAAATAACAGAAAATTTCTGGACAATGTCTGACTAGAGACATTAGTTGCCATATTGTCCCAGAGGGAAGGAAGAGTTTCAGGTAGAGGAGAGGGGGAAATGGGAGCAGCTCAGATATAGTTCAGGGAGAAAGGTATGGGAGCTTTCCAGAGACTTCATGGAAAGAAATCACAAGGTAGAATAATAATAAGAAAAGATAGTGACAGAAATTTACCCTGGAGAAATTCTGAGCCCAGTGAAGGTAGAGAGTCCCCAGCAAAGGAAAACAAGTACCCTGTAATCCTATTAACTCAGAGCTGAGAGAAGAGGAGTCAGATGAGAAGAAACCAGCAAAAGAACTCTGACAACAAGAAAAAACAAATTAGCTCAACACCCCCAGGGTATCACTGTGGAGCTACAGTGGTGGACTCAATGCACAAGGAAATTGCTGAAATGACAGTAATAGAATTCAGAATAGGGGTGGCAAATAAGATGAATGGAATTTAAGAGAAAGCTGAAAACCAACAAAAGAAGCCAAAAAATATATCAGGAAATTAATGAAAAAGTCACTAAAGAGCTAGGCAGCAGAAAAAGGGATATAACAGAACTTAAAGAAATGAAAGGGTCATTTAGGGAATTTCAAAACATAGCAGAAAGCTTCAGCCACAGACTAAACCAAGGAGAAGAAAGAATCTCAGAGATTAAAGACAAGGTTCTCAAAATAACCCAGTCCTTTTACAAGGCAGAGAAGAGAACAAAAAAGGTGAAGCATTCACTTAGAAAGACATGGGACCATGTGAAACGAACTAGTATACGAATTATAGGTATTCCTGCAGGAGACAAAGAAAAAGCTAAAAGCATATAAAATTTATTTGAGAGAATTATTGACAAAAACTTCCCTGGTATCACCAGAGATCCAGACATCCTGAAACAAGATGGACATTGAACTCTGGGAAGATTCATGGCAAAAAGAATATCACCAAAACACATAGTAATGAAACTGGCCAAAGTCAAAATAAAGTAGAATATTCTACAAGAAGCTAGATGTAAGCAACAGCTGACCTACAAAGGAAAAACCATCAGCCTAACAGCAGACTTCTCACCAGAAACTTTACAAGCCAAAAGGGACTGGGACCCTGTCTTTAATATTCTTAAACAGAAAAACTGTCAGCCTAGAATCCTGTATCCTGCAATGCTAAGTTTCACGTTTGATGGAGAAATCAAGTCTTTTTCAGACAAGCAAACACTGAGACAATTTGTAGTGACCAGACCTGTCCTGCCGGAAATACTCAGAATTGCATTATACATCAACTGGCATAATAGACACCCGCCAGTGTAAAATTAACCAAAAATCTAAAGCTCACAACTCTTATAAAGCAATAGCACAAGAGGGGAAACAAAACAACAAGTCGCTATCCAACATGATGAACATAACAGCAACCCACATATCAATTCTATCTCTTAATGTCAATGGATTAAATGTACCACTCAAAAGATATAGGCTGGCTGAATGGATGAAAAACACAACCCAAACATCTTCTGTCTTCAGGAAACACATTTAAACCACAGGGATGCACACAGACTCAATGTGAAAGGATGGAAAAAAAAATTCCACACAAATGGAAACCAAAAGCGAGCAGGTGTAGCCATTCTTATATCAGATACAATGGACTTTAAATAAACAAAGGTAAAGAAATACAAATAGGGTTATTACATAATGGTAAAGGGAGCAATTCAACAAGAAAACACAGCAATCCTAAATATATATGCACCTAACACAGCAGCTCCCAGACACATAAAGCAAATTTTACCAGAGCTAAGGAAAGAAATAAATAACAGCATCATAATTTTCAGGGACTTTAATACTCCACTGTCGAAGCTGGACAAATTAGAAAAGCATAAAATAAATAAAGAAACATTGGACCTAAACCAGACTCCAAATAAAATGGACCCAATAGACATATGCAGAACATTCACCCCTAAAACTACTGAATACCATTCTTCTCAGCAGCACATGGGACATTCTCCAGGGTCAATCATATCGTAGGCACAAAACTGACCTCATGAAATTAAAAAAAATAGAAATCATACCATGTATCCTCTCAGGCTCCAGTAGAATAAAACTAGAAATCAATCACAGTAGAAACACTCAAACCTACAAAAAGTCATGGAAATTAAGTATCATCCTGCTGAATGATTATTGGGTCAAGAATGAAATTAAGATGGAAATAAAAAGATTCTTTGGACTGAATGAGAAAAGGGGACAACAGCTATCAAAATCTATGGGATTCAGCAAAAGCATTGCTCCGGGGAAATTCATAGCCTTAAAAGCCTACATAAAAAAGGCAGAAAGATCACATATTAGTAATCAATTGTCAGATCTCAAGGAACTAGAAAAGGAAGAGAAAATGAAACCCAAAGCTAGCAGATGAAAAGAAATAACAAAGGTCAGAACAGAACTAAATGAAATGGAAAACAAAACAAAAAACGTACAGAAGATAAATGAAAAAAAAAGTTGGTTCTTTGAAAAGATAAACGCAATCAATAGATAACATGCTAGATTTACCAGGAATAAAAGAGAAAGGGCCCAAGTAATCTCAATCAGAAATGAAAAAGGATACATTACAAATGATACCACAGCAATACAAAACATCAGCCATAAATATTATGAAAATATTTATGCACTAAGCTAGAAAACATAGAGGAAATGGACAAATTCCTGGAAACACACAACATCACAAGACTCAATCAGGAAGAAATAGAATTCCTGAACAGACCAATAATGAACAATAAAATCAAAGCAGTAATAAAAAAATCTTCCAACAACCACAAAAAAGGCCTGGACTACATGAATTTATAGCTAAATTATATCAGACCTATAAAGAATAGATGGAACCCATTCTACAGAAATTATTCCATAACATCGAGAGGAGGGAATTCTCCCCAACTCATTCTATGAAGCCAGTATCAACTTGATACCAAAGCCAGGAAAGGACACATACACGAAAGAAAACTACAGACAATTATCCCTAATGAATATCGATATATAAATCTTCAATAGCAAACCAAATTCAACAGTACATCAAAGAAAATTATCTACCATGACCAACTGAGATTCATCCTAGGGAAGCAAGAATGGTTCAACATATGTAAATCAATAAATGTGATTCACCACAGAAGCAGAAACAAAAACAAAGACCATGTGATTATCTCAATAGATGCAGAAAAAGCATCCAACAAAATTCAGCACCTTTTCATAATAAAAAACCCTCAACAAACTAGGCATAGAAGGAACATATCTCAAAATTATAAAAGCTATATATGACAAACCCACAGCCAACATCATGCTGAATGGGGAAAACTTGAAAACATTCTCCCTAAGTACTGAAACAAGACAAGGATACCCACTATCAACACTTCTGTTCAACATAGTACTGGAAGTTCTAGCCAGAGTAATCAGGCAAGAAAAAGAAATAAAGGGCATCCAAATCAGGAAAAAGGAGGTTGAGCTATTGTTTTTGACTGATGATATAATACCATACCTAGAAAACCCCAAAGACTCCACTAAGAGACTCCTGGAATTGAAAACTAAATTCAGCAAAGTCTCAGGTTCAAAGTACATAAATCAGTAGCATTTCTATAGGCCAATGACAGTCAAGATAAGAGTTAAATCAAAGACTAAATACCATTCACAATAGCTACAAAGAAAATAAAATACCTAGTAATATACTTAACCAAAGAGGTGAAAGATCTCTGCAAGGAGAGCTATGAAACACCCAGATCTAAGAGGACACAAAGGCAATAACATATCTTGCCTATGGATTGGTAGAATGAACATTGTTAAAATGTCCATACTACCCAAAGTGATTTACAGATTCAATACAATCCCCATCAGAATACCGACATTATATTTTACATATCTAGAAAAATTAATTCTGCACTTCATCTGGAACCAGAAAACAGCCTAAGTATTCAAAGCAATCCTAAGCAAAAAGAACAAAGCTGGAAGCATCATAGTACCAGAATTCAAACGATACACAAGGCTATAGTAACCAAAACAGCATGGTATTGGTACAAAAATAGAGACATAGGCTAATGGAACATAATAGAGAACCCAGATATAAAACCATTTACCTGCAACCAACTGATCTTCAACAAATCAGAGAACAGTTTATGCTGGAGAAATGAAGGCCTATTTAGTAAATGGTGCCGGGAAAACTGGATAGCCACATGTGGAAGAATTAAATAGGACCCCTATTTCTCACCACTCACAAAAATTAATTCAAGATGGATAAAAGACTTAAATATAAGGCATGAAACCATAAGAATTCTAGAGGAAAATGTATGAAAAACTCTTCTAGATATAGGCCTAGGCAAATAATTTATTACTAAGACCAAATGGCAATCACTGCAACAACAAAAATAAATAAATGGCATTGATTAAATTAAAAAACTTCTCCATGGCAAAGGGAATAATCAGCATAGCTAATTGACCTCCTACAGAATGGGAGAGAATATTTGCAAGCTATGCATCTGATAAAGGGCTAATATCCAGAATATATAAAGAACTCAAGAGAATCAGCAAGAAACAAAATCCCATTAAAAAGTGGGCAAAAGACATGAATGGAAGCTTTTGAAAAGAAGATAGACACATGGCCAATAAATACATGAAAAATGCTCAACATCACTAATCATCAGGGAAATACAAATTAAAACCACAGTGAGGTATTACCTAATCCCTGTCAGAATAGTCATTATTAAAAAGTCAAAAAACAATAGATGTTCACACAGTTGCAGTGAAAGAGAACACTTACACACTGTTGATGGGACTTCAAGTTAGTACAGCCTCTATGGAAAACAGTATGGAGATTCCTCAAAGACCTAAAAGTAGACCTACCATTTGATCCAGCAATGCCACTATTGGGTATCTACCCAATGAAAAAAGAAGTTATTTTTCAAAAAGATACCTGCACTTGAATGTTTATTGCAACACAATTCACAATTTCAAAGATGTGGAGGCAACCCAAGTTCTCATCAATTCATGTGTGGATCAACAAAATGTGTATATGTACACCATGTCGTACTATTCAGACATTAAAAAGGGATGAATTAATGCGTTTTGTAACAGTTTGGATGGATCTGTAGGCCATTATCCTAAGTGAAGCATCATAAGAATGAAATAATAAATACCGTATGTACTCGCTATTAAACTGTAACTAACCGATGGACATGCATGTGCACAGAGGAATGTAAAACTTAATGGAAATCAAGCAGGGGGCAGGGAGAGGAGAGGAGCGGCAAAAATCTACCAAATAGGTACAATGAACATTACTTGGGTGATGGACACACTTGTAGCCATGACTCAAGAATTACAAAAACAATTCATGTAACCAAAAATATTTGTACCCCCTTAATACTTTGAAATAAAAATCATAAAAAAATTAAAAAGAATACCTAGTTAGTGTGAAGTAGGGTGGTAGGCCCTGCGGATAATTTAGACATGAGCAAGACAGGATTCCTGCCATAAAGAGAAATATTTTATGTTTTTAATATAAAGCAGAATAAAATAAATAGAAAAGAAAGGAGGTAAATTGTAACTGTGGTTTTAAGGGATCACAGCTGGTTGACCAGATCAGAAAGTGTTTACAAACATAAGTATCATTTCTAGTTAATCTTGAAAGATAGGTTATATTTTGAGAAATGGAGATAAGGTAAAAAAGACTTCCCAGATACAGGGAGCAACAAAGGCAAAGGCACACAGGTGGAAAAGAAGTATGAGTGGGATTCACTAAATGCAATTGAATATTTAAAAAATGATCAATCAGTTGGCAGTAAGCATATGATATACACAAGATATTGTGTTGACAGTACAGATGATCTAAAGAAATATAAAATTGTATGGTTGAATCAAGCCAGACCTCCAGAAAGCTATATGTCAAGATATCTCTATTTTTTAGTCTCTCACAGGAGCCACCCCTTCTCCTCAACTTGTGTTTTGAGGTTCTGGCTTCTGCTTTTATCAAAGAATGTAACAAGAAAATCCAAAGGAAAGCTATTTTTATATTTGCTGTAGAAATACTGTTAAGGATATCAAACCGTATATCACTTTGTGCCTCTTATAAAGCCCATATGAGCAAATTATTTAGAACTGAATTCTAGAGAAAGGTTTGTTTCACCCGAAAAACTGATATGAATTCTTTTTGAGAATTACATCCACCTTCATTTTTGCTTTGGCTACCAGGAAGTTCATATCCAATTTGTGGCTCAATTACAGCAAACTGAACTGATTTATGATGTATGTAGAATGTTATTTTAAATTCATTAATTCAACATATATTTATTGAATACCTACTATATACCAGGGGCTGAACATATAGTGATAAATGAAACAGTCATGAATACTGCCTTCAAGGAGATTATAGTCTAATGGGAGATTCAGACAATAAATGGGTAAACAAATACATATGTGTAATTTGTGTTTGCCTTATCCTGATGCCTTATTTATATTTATCATTAGTTTACTGAATGTGTTCTTATTGTTAAATGACCTTTATGGAATGAGGTAGGATATAAGCAAATGCATAAATAAATAACATAACTATATGAAAATGTTTAATTGGGAAAATACTTTATATTTTAAGTTCATTTCAGTATAATGAACTGAATCTGTAGGGATTTTTTTTAATACTCTGTGTATACAGCTATATCAGCTGATGAAATGGAATTTCCAAAATTAAAATATTTTGTTTTTAAAGCAGTAAGTAACAGAATAAAGCAATTTATTCCTTGATCTTATCAACTTTTGAGGCACCCCCTGAAAATAACACAAACAAAAGATGAATTTTACACTATACATCAACTCCCATTACAACCTTTTCCACATAAGTGATTTCTAGGCCTCCAACAATGGTGCATGCATTACAATCAGGTTCTAGGATGACTAAAGGATTTTCCCAGTCTTTTCAAATAAATAAGGCATAAGTTGCAACAGTATTTTTCAACATATATGTACAATCAAGTGTACAAATTACATTGTTATTAGGCTTTCCTCGGTCATAAACTAAAATGATGTTTACAGCCAGTGATCCACATTTTAAAAAAGTGTTGTCATGAGGCCATGGTGAGTAGACTACAAAGAACCACAGCTGACCTCTACCCACTGGGTTTACCAATGGGAGGCAGGATCTAGATAAGTATACAACTAGGAGGTAAAGTATGGTCAGTGTTAAGTAGAACTATAAGCAAAAAATACCATAGTGGTACAGAGAAAGGATGTGTTAAGTATCACTGGAGGGATCAGGTAAATTTTATGAAGAAGTGGCATTTGGCCTGTGCCTTGAAAAATGATTATCATTTTGATAAGCATAGCATATAGGAATGGGCATTCCGATCAGAGGGAATGACATGAACAAAGGAGGGGTGATGTGAAAGTTTAAGAACTGGTAAGTAATCCAAGGTGTTTGGAATAGTGACTGAGTAGATGGATGTCATGGAATATGAAGGCTGGAGATTTTAATGAATCAAAATCATGAAGAACCTTCAATATGGTGGTAGGGAGTTTGGATTTTGAGAGGAAATAATAGGAGTTCTTGATAAATAAATGATGACCATTTGAGAGATATAGAGATGCCTGTAGATATTGTTTCAATCTATTAAATAATACTTCATTTGATCTTTGTTGGATTGGTATTTTGGTGCTAGCTCAGTGAAAGAATAAAACGTTAAAGCCATTAAAAGAGAGATGTTAATCTCCTGAATTTTGGAGCAACTACACACTTGGCAGTTGTAAGGACCCTAGGTTTAGAATTCACAGTGTTCAGAGATACATACTGTATGTTTGGATGGTTTCAGCTTGCAGCCTTGGAGATTTAAAGTTAATATACATGCCTATTCAAGATCTAAGAAAGACTGTAAAAAGCTGTGGTGAAAGTAGGAATGTACAACCCCAGAGAAATACAAAAGAGAAGACTATAAATTATGTTGGAATGCCTGGAAATCCTGGAGTGGGTTCCTGAGAAAATTTTGTGTGTAAGTCTTTAGCCAATCCATCCTTGTGAAGGCTCTGGACAGTGTTTTTTTCTTTGTTTGTTTGTTTTTGTTTTTTAACCAGGGCCTCGTCTGATCTTGGCAGCCCTGTATCTGCAGCTAGTATGAGCTTTATACAGTTGCCTGTGGAATGGTATGGAAAAGGGCCTGAAATATCTTTCTGACAAAAGCTATCATCCTCCATGTGAGTTCTGGTCAAGAGGCTGGCCAGCTAGTCAAATGTTTCATTCAAGAAGTAGTTCCCAGTAGGAGTGACTTATGTGTTTATCAGAGTATTAATGGTGACATTCTCTTGAAAAAAGTTATTCTGAACCTTAATATTAATATATATTAATAAAATGAAAAAAAGTGCAGTTTTCTGTTAAAGAAGGGGAGCTTGAAGCCTGCTTACTCTTAGGAAGCACCCTGTGAAACCCAAGAGTTTTTAGGAGAACAGCTTACTTCCAGACACCGAAAAATCTCTCTGTGAAGGACTGTAATATTGGTTGAGAGGGAATGTTTCAGAATTTTGGTCTCATAGGATAGAGCCAACTATGGTGGGACAGTCAATGAGAGCCCTGAGAAGTCGGAGGCAGCATAGAGCTATGTGGATCTGAAGGAGTAGAAAACAATGGAGATGACTATTGATTAAGATATGGACGGGCCCTGAAAAAAATAGGGGGCCACTATGTGACCTCAGACCACACTTCTTCCACATATAAGAATATTCTGTTTTATCTTCTTTCTTCACTCTACTCCCTGCACGACTCCCATTGGCCCTACCAATAAATTTTTTATTTTCCTGCAGACTTGGTTTCTTGCCTCTTTATGCCAGCATTGAAAATATCCTAGACTTCTTTGACAGCAGGAAGCCTAAATGCTTCCTAACAATTCACAGTTTAATACCCTTTCCTCTTTGCCTCAGATTGCGTCATTATTACTTCTACATGTTCAATTACACCTCTTCATAGCACTGGCTTATTGTCTCCCTCATTATATAGACATCTCTGTTTCCAGTCTCTATTTAGAACATATATTCTGGTGAATTAAAACTGTTTATCTGCCCCTTGGCTCTTGTTATCCTGCATGTATCACCTGCCTTCTTTCATGCTGTCTCTTTGATTAGCACTTAGAACTTACTTAACATTACATGTGCAAAGGGCATATGAAAGGAGGAATAGTTAAGATGCATTTATCTGACAACTGAGGGGACACTTGTTTTCTTTATCCCTTTGTTATAACCAAATGCATTAGGCCCAGCCTTGATTTGGGGTGACAGGTACCACTGAGGCTCTCTTCTACTCTCACTTTCACTGCTCAGCAAGGATTTTCACATCTCTGCAGGGGCTGCTGTCTTGCCCTTGAAACTGCCTATGCTCCGGATGCAGGGGACTTGGCCCTGGGTCAGAACCCTCCCTCTGCAGTAATGTATACTATTAAGCAAACGGCACTGAGCAATGTTCTCTCCCAAATCAAAATGCTCCCATTTAGGTAAAATTTGAGCCTTCTGCTGGCAGTTAGGAGCCAGAACGGCAAAGGGAAATACAATGTAAAAGCAATATGAGTTTGAATGAAATTATGATAAGTGTCAGATGGCACTATTACCAGCATCCCCATAGGCAGGCATTAGGAAGCTCTGTAATATAATGCTGGAACAGAATTCCAATAGTGGAAGGAAGAGTGGCATTTGAAACTGGAGTATGCAACAAACATGTTAACTTTTTGAGGTCCTTTGGGAACCACAGATATGGAGTGACTATAATTTGTATGTTGGTTGAATGAATAAATAAAGCTTACAATATTATACATATTAATATTTATGTATGGAGAGAGAAAGAAAGAGAAAGACACTGAGTTTTCTGTTTGAAGCTTAAGAAAGGAAGGTATATTAATGTCATATTTATTTTCAATAATCAGAGTGTCAGGGACACATACAAATGAATTCCAAGACAACTGAGACTTACTCATTTGAAATGCAAAATTTGTTGTAACTTTATCATTTGGGGAGATACTTTTTCCAATTAAGAAATTAAATTAATGTGATACTACCTTATTAAACTGAATATATCAAATATAAATATATATCATTTCTTGGTGATTCAGTTTATTATTATAATTGGTAATTATAGTACTCTTTTGTAGAGAAAGGCTTAACCAAGAAAATAACATTTTTATTTGAGTTTTTTATTTTATTTTATTTTATTTTATTTTATTTTTTGAGACAGAGTTTCACTCTGTTGCCCTGGCTAGAGTGCCATGACATCAGCCTCACTCACAGCAACCTCAAACTCCTGGGCTCAAGCAATCCTACTGCCTCAGCCTCCTGAGTAGCTGGGACTACAGGCATGCACCACCATGCTTGGCTAATTTTTTTATATATGTATATTTTAGTTGTCCAGCTGATTTCTTTCTATTTTTTTTTTTTTAGTAGAGATGGGGTCTCACTCTTGCTCAGGCTGATCTCGAACTCCCAAGCTCAATCAATCCATCTGCCTCGGCCTCCCAGAGTGCTAGGATTACAAGTGTGAGCCACCGCACCTGGCCAGGGTTTTGAGTGATGGAGAGAATTGCCACACATAGAAGGGGAAAACTGGATAGCCTCACACAAAAGAATGAAACTGGATCCCTATGTCTTACTATATACAAAGACTAACTCAAGATGGGTTGTAAGGACTTAAACATTAAGACCTAAAACCATAAAAATTCTAGAAGAAAACCTAGAAAAAACTCTTCTGGGCATCAGCCTAGGCAAAGGATTTATGACTAATACTCCAAAAGCAAATATAGCAACAACAAAAATAAATAAATGGGACTTAATTAAACTAAAAACTTTCTGTACAGTGAGGGAAATAATCAACAGAGTAAAGAGACAGCCTACAAAATGGGAGAAAATTATTCACAAACTGTATATCTGACAAACGACTAATATCCAGAATCTACAAAGAACTCAGATAAATCAGTAAGAAAAAAATAACCCCATCAAAAAGTGAGTGAAAGAAATTAACAGATTTTTTTCCCAGAAGATAGACAAATGGCCAAAAAATATATGAAAATATGTTCAACATAGTTAATCATGAGGGAAATGCAAATTAAAACCACAATGCAATACAACCTTACCCTTGTTAGAATCGCCATTATTAAAAAGTCAAAAAATAGTAGATGATGGTGCAGATGTGGTGCAAAGGGAACACTTATGCACTGTTGATGGGAATGTAAACTAATATAACTGCTATGGAAAACAGTATGGAGATTCCTCAAAGAACTAAAAGTAGACCTACCATTTGATCTAGCAGTGCCACTACTGGGTAGCTACCCAAAAGAAAAGAAGCCATTTTACAAAAAGGACACCTGCACTTATATGTTTATTGTAGCACAATTCACAGTATCACAGATATAGAATCAACCTAAGTGTCCATCAACTGATGAGCAGACAAAGAAAATGTGGTGTGTGTATATATTGATACACACACAAACACACACACACACACACACACACACCATGGAGTACTACTAAGCCATAAAAGGAATGAAATAATGTCTTTTTTAACAACTTGGATGGAACTGGAGACCATTTATCCTAAGTGAAGTATCTCAGGAATGGAAAAACAAATACCACATTTTCTCACTTATAAATGGGAGCAAAACAAGGGATATATATGCTCATAAAGTGGTGCAGTGGACATTGAAAACCGAGAAGGGGCTAGGGTGGGAGGGGAGTTAGGGATAGAAATCTACCTATTACATAAAACATACACTATTCTTGTGATGGGTACACTGAAAGCTCTGACTTCAACATTATATAATTGATCATGTAGCAAAAAGCACTTGTACCCCTTAAATATATTGAAATAAATAAATTATGTTTACACAACACTATAATCTAATAAATGTGCAATAGCATTATGTCTGAAGAAATCCAATGTGCATACATTAATTAAGTTGAGCATTGGCTTCAACTTAGTCACCAGCTGCACTAGCCCCTAACAAGAGTCAGCCTGTCCTTTGAAGCTTTGAAGCCAGGCATTGACTTTTCCTCTCTAGCTATGAAAGTCCTAGGTGGTATTTTCTTCCAACAGAAGGCTGTTTTGTCTATTCTGGAAATCTATTGTTTAGTGTTGCCACCTTCATCAATTGTCTTAGCTAGAACTTCTGGATCACTTGCTTCAGCTTCTACATCAGCATTTGCTGCTTCATCTTGTACCTTTATGTTATAAAGATGGTTTTTTTCCTTAAACCTCGGAAAACAACCTCTTCTAGCTTCAAACTTTTCTTCTGCAACTTTCTCACCTATCTCAGCCTTCATAGAATTGAAGAGAGTTGGGGCTTTGTTGTGGATTAAGCTTTGGTTTAAGGGAATGTTGTGGCTAGTTGAATCTTCTATCCGTATAAACAACAAGGCTGTTTTGCCTTCTTATCAATTATCTGTTCACTAGGGAAGTATTTCTAATTTCCTCCAAGAACTTTTCCTTTGCATTCACAACTTGGCTTTTTGGCACAAGAGGCCTAGATTTTGGCCTAACTCAGCTTTGGACATGCCTTCCTCACTAAATTTAATCATTTCTAGCTTTTGATTTAAAGTGAGAGATATGAGGCTCTTCCTTTCACTTGAACACTTAGAGGACATTGTAGGGTTATTAATTGGCCTAAATTTAATATTGTTGTATCTCAGAGAATAAGAAGGCCTGAGGCCTGAGGGAACGGCTGGCCAGTGGAGCAGTCGAAACACACATAACATTTATTCATTAAGTTTGCCATTTTATATGGGTGTGGTTTATGGGGCCCCAAAACAATTATAGTTGTAACATCAAAGATCACTGATCACATACCACCATACCAGATGTGATATTAATAAAAATATTAATAAAAATGTTTAAAAGATTGTGAAAATTACTAAAGCATGACACAGAGACACAAAATGAGCACATGCTTTTGGAAAAATTATTCTGATAGACTTGCTAGACTCAGAGTTGCCAAAAACATTCTATATTTTTTTTTTTGAGACAGAGTCTCATTCTGTTGCCTGGGATAGAGTGCCATGGCGTCACCCTAGCTCACAGCAACTTCCAACTCCTGAGCTCAAGTGATCCTCCTGCCTCAGCCTCCCAAATAGCTGGGACTACAGGCATGCACCACCATCCCTGGCTAATTTTTCTGTATATTTTTAGTTGTCCAGCTAATTTCTTTCTATTTTTAGTAGAGACGGGGTCTTGCTCTTGCTCAGGCTGGTCTCGAACTGCTGAGCTCAAACGATCCTCCCCTCTCGGCCTCCCAGAGTGCTAGGATTACAGGCATGAGCCACCGCACCCGACGGTGGCTGTAAACTTTCAGTCTGTAAAAAGCACAACACCTGTGAAGCACAATGAAGCAAAACACAAAAATGTGAGGTATGCCTGTATTAGTTAGTCCCTCCATTTGACAGAGAGGAAACTGAGGCTCAATGAGGTTAAATAACTCACCATTGGTTAACACAGTTATTAGCTAATAAATGGAAGAGCCATCACTCAAATGGAAGTCTGTCTGACTTCAAAGCTCATGCTATTTTGGTAGCCCAGGGCAAAGATAACATGTACTTGAATTAAGTCATATATAGTGATGCTGGAGAACAGGGATTAAATTTGAGATTATGTAGAAAAAAGAATTAATATTCTTCTTTCAAAATGTCCAGAAGTTCACTAAAACAGTTCTAGTTGGACCATGTCATGAACCTTTGGCAATGTCTATGTCTGCATAAAAATTGGTTAGAAAAAAAAATGCATCTGTTGAAGTCATTCAATTAAGAGGCTATTTTGAAAGTACTAGTGAGAAATTGAATATATCTTATGTGACTTACTTCAGTGTGTGTTTGTGTGTGTGTGTGTGTGTGTGTGTGTAGCCAGTGTTTGACTGTAGTCAGTCACTATTAGCGTTACTGTGTGTACCCAACAGTAATGACACAGAGGTTCTTTAAAAGCACTTTATTATTTAAATTACCTGTTAATTAGATTTCCCACCCATCCCTATTTGTATTAGTTCTGCAGGTTTGTGGTTCTTTATTTCCTTTATTGAAGTTCACATATTTCCAGATTTTGGAATTATTACAGACACAGCTTCTCATTTGAATTATATTGTAGTCATGTAAATAAATGAGGCTCAGAAGACATTTAATGTCGTGCCCAAAGCAACCTAGATAATTAGTGGTTGAGCCAGACTATAAGTTATAGTTCCTGACTCTTAATTCAGTGTTCTCTCTATTCGACCACAGGCACCATCTCATCCCCAGCATCTAACATAGTGCATGGACATAGTAGGTGCTCATTCAATGTTTGTCCAATGGATGAATGAATAAATATCAGCTAATATTAGCATTGAGTTATGAAAGGTTTGATAATAAACTGCTGGTAATTAATGATTTCCAATGTTTGCTCAAAATCAATCCTTTATTTTAATGACACACTAAGGATAATTCAAATGAACCATTGTAGTTAACTTCACTGAGGATATACTAGAGCTCTATTGATTTTGCAGTAGCTTCCAGGGATTGTGGTGGTGGTTGAAAGTCATTCTTTTGATAAAACTAATTACATTGGGTTATATAAGAAGAATGATTTGTGGCATAGAAGGAAGAATAGCAGATCAGAGGACTTGAGTTCAAGTCCCTGCTCTGTAATTTACTAAATACTGTGACCTTGGGGAAATCATAAAACTCTCTGAGCCTCAATATCTGCATTAATAAAATAAGGATAATAATATCTGTATCGATAAGATGGCTGTGAAAATCAAATGAGATCATACATATGTGAATGTTATTTGTGAAATATAATGGACTATACAAATTCTATTTGTGAGTTTTGTTATTATTTGATGTTTCAGATAAGATTAAAGATATTCAGTAACAGCCACAATGCTAAGGAAACCATATAAGTCCAATCAGAAAGGTACTGCTGCAAAGATGACAAGCCAACTTTACACTGTATCCCGACAAAGAAAAGTTGGAAATAAGTAATGATTCATTGTTAACAGGCTTACAAAAGGGAATGTTTCTGTGAGGCAGGCATCCTTTTTTTGATTCTTTGTTAGAGGCATTGCTTAAAATGTCTGCACAGTGAATTGATTCAATGTGGATTTGTGGGAAGACGATTCATTTCCCACTTAGGCATCACTTTCTGAAATATAAATACTTTTTTCAAAAAGCTCTGAAGGAGATTGGGCTGTGTCATCTAATTTACGTGCTTAAAAAATCTGCAAATCTAGTCCAATAGCCAGTGGAAATGTATTTGCTGCTTTGAATTTCTTAGTTGTGCTAGATGGTTCAAGCCTAACCTATCCGAAAACAAGCTCGTTACCTCCTCAAACCACCTCCTCTTCTTTATTTCTTTATTGCTGTATCTCTCAATTTTTCAGGTGACTTTTGATTCCACCTTTCTCTTCCTTCCTAGTCACCAAGTCTGTTGACTGTTATCTGATGGTGTCTTGTATATGTATTTCCTCCTCTCAAAAGGCACTGCTTCATACCCTTGTTGTCTGTTTATATGCTTTAGAGTCTACTAGCTGACCTCCCCACCTCTAGACTCTGTTACCTCAACGCATCCTGTTACCTCTCCAGATTAATCTGCCTAAACCACTGCTGTTGATCCCTGCTCAGAAGCTTTGGTGGCTCCCAGTTTCCAACTGAATGGATCATACACTGGCATTCAAACCTTCCACAATCTGTTCCAAATCTTATCTGCCCCACTGATCCCCTATAGGCTTTAGTCAAAATCCTCTTTTACACCCTTTTCAGAATACATCTTGTTCTTTTCTATCTCTATGGCTTTATTCAATGCTTTTCTTCCATATCCTCACCCAAAAATAACCTTCCTATCCTAAACCTCAAATCGCATCTCCCCATACACGAGCTCTGGAGTCAGATAACCTAGGGTCAAATCATGGCTGTACTACTCCAGCATAAGTTATCTCACATGCTGTGTGACCTTGGACAAGTTACACAACCTCTCAGAACCTCAGTTTCCTAATCTGGAAAATGGTGACAGCTCTGTGAAATAACTACTGTGAGGAGGAAATAAAGTGTAATGTATGAAAGACTTATCACATGCCTGGCATATATTAACCAGTCAATAAAAGGTAGCAATTTTCATTACCCCAGACCGAGAAGATATAATGCCCCTCTGAGTTCCTAAACATCTTTGTACTACTCTCAGGAGGTTTATCTCATACTGATTTGTAATTTTTTTTTTTTTACATCTTCCAATCCTGAGTGATTGCAAGCTCCTTGAGGTTGGGAAACTTATGTTGTATCACTATGTGAAGTTTGCCTGCATAGTAGGCACTCAATAAATGTTTGCTGAATCAATGCAAGATACACGAAAGAAAGGGACCATCACCTCCTTCTTCTTTTATTGTTTTTTGAAGGACAGTATCTATAATCATGACATCATATGCAATGAAATTAGACATGTACTCAGAGCATCTTTGAGAAAGAATGGGGAAAGACCATATCTTTTGCATATAAGAAAAATAAAATCATAAAGGTATTCAAACAACAGCATAACACTTCTCACTGAGTTAGCTATGATTGAGAATCTTATCTCTAGGCTGGTTAATATTACTGAGTTATATTCTTAATTGTCTACTTGCTTTCTTGTTAACATGCTTCATATTTCATAGAGAACTCTTAATATCATGTTTGTGCACATAGAGAAATACTTAACATAAATATGAAATAATTGCATATTTGGTTGTATATATTTAGATAAGCTAAGATTCCCTGTACTTCTTTCCTCTTTATTCAGGCCTGACTTAACTCTCTAGAGAATTATGTAAATCCTGGCCTGCTTCCTGAGAATTTTCTGAAATGGCTGAAATGGAAAGGCAGAATGTTAAAAATAACTACCCTCCTCCTTTTTCCTGACCAAGCTGTGTATAAGAGGGAAGGGGTGGAGATCACCCCACGACATGATTGGAAAGTATTTTGACTCTCTGGGTTCCAAGTGAGTGTTGATGATGGTGATTCTCGGAGGCCAGGATGAGGGGGGAATTATGTCGGAAAGGAGTAGAAAAATGAAAAGGCAGGTGAATCCCAATGAGCTTTACCACATTGCTTTGTACAACTAGAAGAGTTATCATTCCAGTCCCTTTCTATTTCTTGGGGCCCACACTCCATTCAGATCCCAGATGGCAGGCACTTTATTTATCTGCCTGCATGTGGAAAAATCACACCCACCTTACTAGAGTGCTGTCATTTCTAATGAGGGGGAAGTAACTATGTTCAAACAAGCAGGCTTGAGAAACTCAGGGGCGGGACTGAGTGGAAGGAACACAATGACAGGTACTACTCTTAGATGAGAAGGGAGAGAGGACGACTTAAATCATGTGCCCTGCTTTCACTCATGTGAAGTTTGAGTCAATTGTCAATATCAATGACCATACCCTCACAAATGGGACTGTATGTATTATTCTTTAGTACTAAGGCTCTGCACAGAGTAGGCACTCAATATTGATTTTTGACTGCCTGGTCAGTTTTACCAGAAGCCAGTTCTATGGTCTGAGCTTCTATTGTGACCAGCTACAATGAGTTTAATTCTCTCTCTAGAAAAGTGGCTGCAATCAATGTGCAAACTGGTGGTGTATCCTCCTCCTGAGATAAAATTGATGACAACCATGCTGTGTTTCAGGGAGAACTGAATACAGTCCTCCTCTAGCCAAATAAACTATGGTATTTTGCTCTTAGCACTTCTTTATACATTAATAAATGTATAAAGGAAGGATTGCATCTAAAAATAAAGTCAGTCATTGAGTCATAATTATAAGCATTATATCATGTAAATGTTTTAATTAATTAATTTTCTGTTAAGAAGAATGAAATCTTGACAATTGAGAGTGAATTCAACTGGCTTTGTCCCAATTTTATGTAGAGTATCAAATTAGGTTTTGAGTGTTTGCAGGGCAATTGCTTAAGATTGATGGATGGAAATCTGATAATCCACAAACGTGACCCAGCACAATATTGTCTTAATTTGCTTTGTGAAGATTAGCTCAACTATTTTCTGCTTTCATGGCAGTGAATATACAGTGTGGTACAAATAATGCCCTGTAAACAAATTCTCAGCTCCCTTAATCTTTGCAAATATCTCGAGTTGACCTTTCCATCTGAGTGTCCTTTCATGGGTTCTGGGATAGAGCCCAAAAGTATGTGGAAAACCATGGAAAAAAGAAGACTCCAATCAAAGAGAACAATGCTTATGGGACCCAATATTCATTCCAGGGGTTTCATTTTCTCTGATATTTTAAAGACAATTTTGATGGTTTATTGATAGTTTTTCCTAGTCTTGGTCACAATGACTGAAATATCAGAAATGAGAGTCTATTTCCAAATGTCACAGTCACAAGTACTGAAGGTTAGGACTTGACTCTCTACAACTGAAATCAAGCTAAAAGACAGTCATTGGCCCCTAATCCAATGCTTGGTCTTCTTAAATGAGGAGAGAAATTTGAATAAAAACAGAGAGAAAAACACCACGTGAAGACAAAGAGAAATATAGGAAAAACAGCCATGTGACGACAGAGGCAGAGATCAGAGTGACAGCTGCAGTGAAGGAACACAAAGATTGCCAACAACCACCGGAAGCAGGAAGAGGCAAGGAAGGATCCACCCTTGAAGGCTTCAGAGACAGAATGTCCCTCCCAACAACTTGATTTCAGATTTCTAAGCCCTAGAACTGTGAGAGAACAGATTTCTGTTCTTTTATGCTACCGAGTTTGTGGCAGTTTGTTATGGCATCCCTGGGAAATGAATGCTATGACATTTGAGAATATTTCTGAAGGAGGTAAGGGTGGCCCATGTAGATATGTGGAAGGAAGACAGGAACAGCCAGTGCAAAGGCTCTGAGATGGAAGCGTGCTTGGCATGTCCGGCGATGAGCAATGAGGCCAGTGGGGCTGGAGTAGACGGAACAAGAACATCAGGTGAGTTCAGAGAGTGAATGTGGCTAGGCCATGTTGGGCCCTGTGGCTTTTACTTTGAGTAAAAAGGGGAGGCATTGCAGAGTTTTGAACAGAGGAGTGACTTGATCTGACTTGCATTTTAGTAGGCTCACTCTGTCTTCTTTGATGAGAGTAAGCCAAATAGGGTGAAAACAAGGAGATTAGTTAGGAAGTTACGCAAAAAATTCATGAGCGAGATAACAGTGACTTGGACCAGGATGTAGCAGGGAGGTAGTGAGAAGGGCAGGTGGTGAGAAAGTATGGCCAACAAGATTAACAATCGGTTGACCTGCCTGCTTGTCCCTAGGCCATCAGCGACCTGCTTTCTGATACTGTAGATAAGATTTGCATTTAAGATAAATGGAATCACATAGTATGAGCCCTTTTGTACTGTCTTTTTCTCAGTGTAATGTTTTTGAGATTCATCTATGTCAGTGCATGTATTCGTAGTTATATTATTGCTAACTAGTATAGACAATAGGATAATTTATGTATCTAGTCATCAGTTGATGGACAGTTGGGTTGTTTCTACTTTTGAGCTTTTGTGAAGAAAGCTTCCAGGAACATTAAAAAAACAAATAAACAAAAAACAAACAAAAAAACAAACAAAAAAAGAAATATCAGAAGTGAAATTCCACTGTAATGAAATGTATTATAATAAAACTTCCCATGTTTAATGTGACTCTGAAATTCCATTCCAGCAAATGCAAGTAGTAATGATGTCAACAGAAGAAATTTGTATTGATAGCTTGACTGTGGTCACAAATATTATCTAGGAAATGTTCTCTCACTAGGCTTCACAGCACTTCTTCAGAGTAGTGGTTTGGGGCATGGCCATGCTGAAAATCTACGAAAAGCCAGCCCTGAACCTTCTTTCTGCACATAGAGATGCAGGATTTTGCTCACAACTTTTGAGATTTATAGATCTTTTGAAGTTGAGCTACTAGAGGTTCATGTTAAAAAATTTCTGTCTTAGAAGAAAGCCAAAAGAGAGTAGTTGCAGCTTAATTATAGCCAAAGATATTTTAAAACAATTTTATAAAAGATTTCCAAAAATATTTAATAGAATTGATAAACTCTGAGATAATACAGTGAGAAGAGCAGGCACCACATAAGAATTCCTTCCTTCCCCCTGGCTCATGTTTCTTAGTTTAGCAACCAATATTCTATTTCAACATTTTAGGACTCTCCTGTTTTATGAACATCCTGTTAATTAGCTGTGTGGTTTCTGTAATATTGTTCCCATAGCATTGGTGGTAGCTATTTGTGGCTGCCAGAAAACCCTGGCTTTTATGAAATATCCTTACACAAAGAAAGGGCAACTAATAAGTACTGGATAATGTGTGGTCACGGGGAAGGTGAGATTGACAGTAGGTATTTATAGAAAGGAGCTCAAAATCCCATCCTAATTTAGCCCAAAGGGACTGAATAATTGTGGCATACTTTATAAAAACAGCATGCTATGAAGTGATATCATAATTTAAGGCTCTGTCTTGGTAGACCAGGGATTTGGTTCCTATGAGGATACTGAAGATTCATTTAGTTATAATTTTATGAGGATCTGGATCCATTTTTCCCTTCTTTTGGCTTTGATGAAACTCTTTTGGTCACATTGTATAATTGTGAAGAGTTCTTGTGAAGTTCAGTATGAAAGAATATAAGTAAAATGTTTAGAAATAAAAGAAGGAAGGTTACTTTAGAATCTAAAGTTTATTTATTTGACATGGCCAAGGAGAATGCTGAAAGGTGAGAAATGAAGGACCTTGCCTAAGACAGGTCAAAAGAAGACAGGCTTGAAATGAAGGCTGATCTGTGATATAGCAGAATATGTTTTGCGCAGTGTGAGAGCCATCCAAATATGGGTGCTTCCCTGAATGCTATTCAACAGTCACCTTCCCCGAACGTGTAGAGCAAATAAGTCCCTCCTTTCTCCGAATCAAAGTAATTTTTTCCAATGGAAGACAGTAGTGCATAAAATTGAAAAACATAGGCTTTGGATTCAAGCTCTGTTCAATTTTCGGTTCCACCCCTTACTGGGTGAACTTGGGTATTTTTATGAAACTATTTCGCATGTCAGTTTCTTCTCCTGTAAAATGGGGATACTAATTTTGTCTATGTCGTAGACTTATTGAGAAGATTAAATGAGTTAATGTATATGAATTACTTAAACTCAACATATATTAAGCACCCAATAAGTGTTAGGTATTGTTACTATAACCCTATTAGTCTTTTGTATTAGCCAGTATCATGGGTTCTAATGATTCACCTAAGAGTTTCTGAGTTCATTGAAGGCTAGGATAGTGATTTATTCACGTTTGTAGTCATTGTGACACCTAGTACAGTGTCTAGAAGGAAGTAGGCACTCAGTATATATCTGCCATATGAATTGTGTGTGTTTTCTTTTTGTCCATGAAGTAACAAAAATTACTGTTTTAATAAAAGAAGGAAAGGGCAATAAAAGATGGGTCAACTATTGTACACAACAATAAATTTTACACAGCAATTGTTTGTTTCTGTGTGTGTCTTTTTAATATTTTGTTTGTGGTTTTGTTTATTTTTGCTTTTTGACTTTTAGGAAAAAGTTGCACAGCTACTATCAGGGAGGTACCGGTCTCCTTAGTAAAGTAGTTCCCTCTTATCCTCCACGGATGTGTTCCAAGACTGCCAGAGGATGCCTGAAACCTTGGATAATATTGAACTGTATATGTACAATGTTTATTCCTATGCATACATATTTATGATAAAGTTTAATTTATAAATTAGGCATAGTAAGAGATTAACAACAATAATAAAATAGAAAAATTACCACAATATGCCAGCATCACTATTCTTGTGGTTTGGGGCCATTATTAAAGTAAGAGTGACTTGAACACAAGCACTACAATACTGTGCCGGTGGATCTGACAACCTAGATGGTTACTAAGTGACTAAGGGATGGGAGCATCTATAGTGAGGATGTGCTGGACAATGGGAGGATTCACACTGTGGGTGGGGTGGAGTGGGTAGGCAAGAGATTTCATCATGCTACTCAGAACAGCATGTGCTTTAAAACTTATGAATTGTTTATTTTGGGAATTTCCCATGTAGTATTTTTGGACTGTGTCTGACTGCAGGTAACTGAAGCCATGAAAAGTGAAACTGTGGATGAGAGGTGACTACTGTACTCTAATTTTCACACAGATGCCTGGATAGAAATCATTGATTCTCAGAGTGATGACTCTGAAACTCCACAAAATTCTCTAGCAACAAAGGTGCAACAAGCTTTATTTAACAACTTACAAAGACAAGGTAAGGAACTATGGTACTAATTCATTGTCAATATATATATATACACACAAATATATATATATGTGTGTACATAATTTTTAATTTTTTGACCTGTTTTATTGTGAAATACAACACACATACAGAAAACTGACAAATTTTTGAAAGATTTTCAGCAGTAATGCTTTTAGGTTTAAACATCATTTATCCAGCACAGTTAATTAAACTCAACATCTGTCCCTTATGTTTTAACAAACCTTTTTATGATGATTGGAACTCTCATGTTACATACAAGTCTCATGTGCATCAATCATGTCTTGTGTTTAGGAGCTATAACTTTCAATTGCCTATGCTCAGACTCTCAGACTAGGGAGCCAAGAGTAATAGCCCCCGTCCTCTATCAGTTCTTTTTACGTTTCATGGTTCAAGTTGTGAAGCTGAGGGCACACCTTCTGCATTTTTCCTGGTCACTTCAAATGCCATCAATGCCTTTCCATCTGACAGAGGTTGTGGTGGTGTGGGCCAGGAAAAGAAAATTCTATTCATCTTCTTTTTCTGTCTAGGCAATTATTGACCTTCTTTCAGTCCTTCTCTTTGATGGTATTTAACCTTGTCCTCCACATAAGTTCACTGATTTCTGATTTTTTAACAGTCGCTTAGTACTGTTGCTTATCAGCATTTTTGATGCTTCAGAGATTGCTGAATTAGTTCAGCTTTTTCTAATTTGGACCTTTAACGGCCCTCTTTTTAGACTCTGGGGTTTGCTACAGCTATGGCTTTTCACGCAATGTGAGTAAATTTTATTTCAAACAAACCAACCCTAAATGTTTGAATTGGGGTAAATGTAGCTTTCTTTCTTTTTTCAAGTTGGTCTTCTGATTCTAAGTCATCAATTAGACTGAGTTTTGAACAAATATTTTTGGGGGGAGAGGGTTAAGCTAAACAACAGAGAGAGCCCTGTGAATCAGTACACACATGAAATAACTATTTTCAAGATAAGTTTGGGGTCTTATCCAAACTTATTTTGCTGAGGCTAATTTTTTTTACATAGTTTGCCACTCTTCCTTAAATCAATAATTGTCCCTGAATAAATGAAAATACTTGACTCCTGAATGATAATATTTGATTTTTACATATGGTATTACCAGTGTTTTAGGCTGGGCAAATGGTTCTTTGTACTGAGGTTTCATTAAATTCATCAATCTATTTAAGCTCATTATTTACAAATATAGTAATAATAGACATCTGTGTATTGAACATCTGTGATGTACTAGACTGTGTGTCTTAGTCCATTTGTGCAGCAATAACAGAATACCACAGACTGGGTAATTTATAAAGAAAAAAAATTTATTTCTCATAATTCTGGAGGCTGGGAAGCATAAGACTGAAGCAATGGCAGGTTTGGTGTCTGGTGAGAGCTAGGTCTCTGCTTCCAGGATGATGCTTTGAATGCTGAGTTCTTGGTAGGGGAGGAATGCTATTCCTCACATAGCAAAAGAACAGGAAAGAGAAAACCCATTCCTGCAAGCCCTTTTTAATGGCATTAATCCTTTCATGAGGGAGAAACCCTCATTACCATACCTCCCGTTAGGTCCTACTGTCCAATGCTGTTGTACTGGGGATTAAGTTTCCAACACATGAATTCTGAGGGACACATAAAGACCATAGCACTGAACTAGGAGCTTTATATACCTCATCTTAGTTAATCCTCATAATGATCCTAGAAACAAGGCATAATTATAATGCCCATTTTACAGACAAGGAAACTTAATGGTTAAATAATGTTCCCGAGGCTATAATACCTATAAATCCTCCTACTTAGTATGAAACCTATGTAAGTTGCTATTTAGTTGATTGATTTTCTGTATTGTGAATATTAGCCATTATTTGTGCTTTGGATAAATACTATTTTCCCTCCATTACTTCTATTGTTGTTCTGTATAAAATGAAAACAGACACACACACACACACATACACACACACATACACACACACAAGTGAACAGGCAGCTTTTCCTCATGGCCACTTACTCCATTGCCTCTTTCATTTTAACTCTTGGGCCTTGTCCTTTTAACTCCCACTGCTGTTGACACTGGAATGACCCAAAGACTTTTACTTTAGTCCTTGCACAGCGTGGAATTTGGGGTCTAATTTTTCAAGGCATCTCTCTGGCTCTGGCCGTGCACTCCTCCTACTCTACAAAGTATTTCTTGCTACTCTGTATGTGTTCTTCTTGCTTTTTCACCCATTGGTCAGACCCTAGTTTGTTTTTTGAACTTTTGTCTCAAAAAATAACAATTTACTTCAGTCCTAAGGTCATTATATACTAAAGAAAGGATACTCAGAAACTCAACCTTTTTGCTTTTGCCCACATAGAGGAAAGAAAAGCTACTTTAGCTGGAGCTCAAGTACAATGAGGACCAGAGGAAGAAATACTGTCTTCTGTGGATCATTCTCTTCTGAGCAATTGTTAATTACTCTAGACTACTTCCTCTCCCCCCTTTACAGAATTGCCTGGAAAAATTCCTGTGACCTGAGACTAACCATATATAGACAGAATGTGCAAACAATGCTGTAATTGTTTGATAACCAACATATTATATTTGGCACAAAATCCTACATTTAGGTTTAACGCATCAGCATTCCATAACATTCCATAAAGAGAGCTATGACTTTCCGGTACTCTGCCACCTGAAAAAGTTTCTTTATACCAGTTCTACAAGTAAAGCCTTTATAGAAAACTGGTCCAGAGATAATGTGACATAGGAGAGAACATTTTTAATGGGCTTAAGGAAAAAGTCTAGAATCTAGATATCAGGGTACCGAACAGATCTAGATGCAACACCACAATGTGGGGTTTTGAGCACCCAAAACATGAGGTCACTGAGTGTCAGGCGCTAAAATAGAAAATCAACAAAGCCACAAATTTACCCACATCTGATTTAGTCTAGGGCTGTCAGCTTCAAGACAAAAATAATGTTTTAGGGATGAAGCAACTAGGCAACAAACACCTGCAGACACGGGAGGAACAGAACTGAAGATTAGCTAAGGAACGAACAATGATGTAAGTAAGGGCTGTCTGCTTGATCTTGTCTCTGTGCTATTTTGAAAATAGGTCACCTATCTCATTACTCCTCTCCCTCTTTAAAAATTGAACTTAGCATAGTATGTTTCATTAAGTGGATACATTGCCCAATCCTGTGCCACTGTGACCACTATCACTATTTCCCTTCTGGAGAAAGTAGTGATTTTATTAATGTAGAACCTTCATGAAAACTTAATGAGGCTATCTGTCAAGAGTAATGTAATAATTTTGCTTACTCACTGATTTGGTGCAGGCTGTGTGTGTGTGTGTGTGTGTGTGTGTGTGTGTGTGTTATCTAGTAATATGATTTTGGTATGGGCCTCACTTCCTTTAAAAGTATATATGCCAGAGAGTGGACAGAATGGCCCCCAAGAACAAAATGACCACACCATAAACAGAGTAAAGACCTTTGGTGTTTTTTAGGTATCACCTTAAGCCTGATAATTGTGGGTACTGGAGGAGAGCTGAAGAAGGAAAGAAAACATTCTGGTGGGGAGGGAGAGAAAGGCACACAAAAACACAGACACAGACTCCCATGCAGAACTACTGGTAAATTCTGCCTGAGACTCATACTGTGTAACTTGATCATGACCAAGTGAACACTTTTCCCGTTATCGGGGATAGGATTAACCTTTTGCTAAATTGTGAGGAAGCAAAATTTATGTCTCCAGGCCAACCACAAAACTTGCTCTTCTTGGGCTTCTAACTCAAGGAAGCTTTTTCTTAATTCTGTCTCAGGAGCTGCCTCTGGCTTCCCGTAATGGATGTCTCCATAACTCTGCCTTTTTACACAGCTCTTCATGTTCAACCTCTGTCCATTCTTTCTTGCTTTCTCATATATCAGAACTTCCATGTCTTAGGAGGGTCTCTGCTTTCAGGGCCCTAGCTTTGGGGGGAAGCTCATTTATTTTGGAAGTCTTTGGGTAATATTGACTTAATGTACAGTTTTCCCTCTGTTAATATCTTCATTTCAAAGGAAGTTTTCTAAAAATCCAGTTATTCACCAAAATATTTGGCTCTTATTTGTATCTGATGCAGTATTCTAGAGCCATGGTATTGTAACTTGAATGAGCAGGCCTGTCTGTAAAGCATGTTGAAGTTTTAGCTTCATGGGGGAAAGGAAAGGAAGCTAATACTAAGTCAAGTCTGATCTAGGAAGTAGCATTCATATCCAAATTGGGGATGAAGGGATGCTGATGGGTGAAGAAGAACAGCAGGAGTCTCAAGGATATAGTCATAGTTCACAGACATCAATCCATGCTAGAACACTACCTAGGCCAGTTATTGGATCCATGGAAGATGGGGGTCTGTCTTTCATGGGAAGAGGTTAACAAGGGGAGAAGTCAATCAGGGCCTCAACCAAATGGCCTGAGGTTCAGACAGGAGTACAGTCCCAAAGGAGAATTGCAATTTCAATATAAAACAAGGCATAACAGTAGTTTTATAAATTGTACTTAAATTTTTAGGATACGGCTTCACCTTACTTTAAGCATTCCAGACACCAGGCTCCTGGTTGTCAGATTAATTCCAGATCCTACTCCCTGATAGTGTGAGCACTGCTAATGTGACACTGCCTTAGACCATACTGCCTTCAGGAAGTTGGAGGCTGAGTTTCGGCAGTGGAGAAAGCAAGCCCTGTAACAAGGAGCTTTTTAGCAGGGATCCTAACACCAAAGCACATCATATCTCATTTGACTATTTAATCCACAAACGTTTATTGAGCACCTGTTATGTACAAAGGATTGTGCTAAGTATCAACATCCTGCTTGTTTGGCCTATAACAAGGATCAGTCTGATCTCAGCAGGTGAGTCTCATTGATTTCCTGCAGAGGCACTTATATGCATTTTTCTGTATATCCTAGGAGGCTGATTCAGTACTGGACAGGGATCAGGGAATCTGGGCTCTTGTTCCAACTTTACCACTCACTGGCTATCATCTTCTGTAATCATATATCTTCTATGGGTTTTATTTTCTTCCCTGATACATAAGAGGCTTAGACCAGGTAACCACTGATTTTTTTCCCAGTTTGATTAATTTTTGGTTAAATTACTCTTTCACCATTATTCATTCATTAATTCATCAAATATCAGATTTGATGGGGGAACACACTGAAGATAAAGTGAAGAGCATGAGCAAAAGCAATTCATGTTATGACTTTCATTTTCTAAGTATCCTTTGAAGTAGTAAGTCCTGAGAATTTGAGGCTCAGAAATGAGAAACCAGGAAAGCCTGAAATAAAGCCACAGCTATGAGAGGCTTCGTAATGCAATGGGAGAAAACCCTTGTGATGATTTGTTTTTTTACCCACAGAATAGCTTCTGCCTTCAACAGGTCATTTCTTAATGAAAGCAGTAGATACTTACCAAACACAATGCTAATCAAATGTCCTGTGGAGACAGGATGCATGCTAGGCAGCTACCTGGAATAAAGACTAATATTCACAGTCCCATGGAATTGTCTTCACATCCAATGTGAAATAAGGTGGAGGGTGAACTGAAGAAACTGTGCTGGTCAATGAGGGTTACTGTTGGCTGACAAGATGGGAAAAAATGGAAACAGGCATGCCTAGCTCCCAGGAAAACTGTGTGATTTCAGGCTTAGTTTCTCACCTCCCTCTTTCTTCTCCTTTGTGCTGTTGGAAGATAGAAGAGGGAAGGGATTTGCTAGTTTAAATGCTAAAAAGTCCCACCTTCTTGAGAGGTAGGTAGAATTTACTTTTGTTGTCCTCTAACGACTTTCTCTCCAGGTCAGTGGTTCTCAGGCAGAGGCAATTTTGCTCCCCCAGGGGACATTTTACAATGATTGGAGAACTTTCTGGTTGTCACAATTGGGGGTGTGTGTGGTGGTGGTGTTACTGCTATCTACTTGGTAGAGGCTATGAATGCTGCTAAACATCCTACAATGCACAGGACAGATACCCCATAAAAAGGAATTACCCAGACCAAGATGTCAATAGTGTTGAGGTTGGGAAATCTTGCTTTAGGTTATTCATGCCTTAAGTCATTCAGAGCAACTACTGTGTTCTAGGTGCTGTTCTGGGTGCTGGGGACACAGTGATCAATAAGAGACATGGTATCTTCTCTCATAGGATTTAAAATGAGGAAGACAGAAAATAAATAACAATAGATTAATTTTCTTTATTGCAGGTTATAATAGGCTCCTTTCATCCTTTGTCAGCCACAATTCCCCATGCCTATTCACACAACAGACATTTGCTGAATACCTACTCCAAGCCAGACATCTTGTCAAGGAGGCAATGATACTTAACTCAGATATCATCTCTTTGTCTATAATAATAAAACTTTGTCTAGTGGGAGAGAAAGGCATGGAAATAAACATTTGCAATACTAGATAATATCTTTAATAGAGGTGTGGCCACAAGTGCTATAGGAACATAGAACATAAGTATGCAGGCTCTCCCGGAGGTGACAATGCCAGTGAAAACTCAATGGGCAACATGTTCTTGCAGCCAGGTCTTGAAGAAATATTTTGAGTTTGTTGGACTTAAACACTGAGAAAGGCATTTCTTTTAAAGATATCAACATGAACTAAGTCATGGAGGATGAACATTCTTGGTGTATTGGTGAAATGGCCACGGCATGGTGTGTCTACTCTATAGGGCACCTGAATGGAAGTGACTGGGATGATGCTGGAGGGGAAAGAAGGAGCCATAACAAGGAAGGCTTACAGGATATTTTAAGGTCCTTGAGTTTTCTCTGAGGGGCAATGGGGACCTGTTGGAATGTTTTAAGAAGGATAGTGATATCGTCAAGCTCCTGCTATAGATGGTCATGACTCAGTAAAGCCCTCTTTCATCTACTTTTGTCGTGATTAAGTTTCTCTTACTGTGGTCTTTCCTGCCACCAACCAAGATTGTCTGCTCTCACTGATATCTCATTGTTTGCTGTAACAGCTTTCAACCCCACCAATTAATTGGGTACCTGACATGGGCCTGGGCTCCTTAGAATAATAGGTCTGCATTCACCATTGATTTGGTTCTCCTGGAATCATAAAATATTGAGTTTGGAAAGGACCTAAGAGGGAGGACAAGTGGAAGAGACTAACATTAGTGTCTGCTTACCATGTACCAGTAATTGTGACTACCTTATTTGCCATATATCTCCAATGTTTAACATTTGGCAGAAATTCAATAAATGTTAACTGTCGTCATTATTATTATCACTACCACATTGTCTTATGCATGTCTCACAACTCTTCGTGATAGATACTACTATTATTTTCATTTTATATATGGGATAACTGAGCCAGAGCTCAAAGCACTTCTGTAACAAGGAATTTCTATTAATTAGGTAGGCAAATGTTTACTGTAGTAACAAAAAACATACAAGGAGGGATATGTCATTGCCAATATGTGTCCATTGATGGCTTTGGGTTCAAGCATTATTGTGTTTCCTTTAAGGGCAACTTTCTAATTTAAGATTTTGATTTTACTTGGTTCAGGTTGGTCTTCAGAGGGAAATGACTGGGATGGATATGCTAGAACCTTATGGCTATGTTTTGGTTTTTGGGCCTCCCATCACTAGGAATAGAAAGGATACCAGGCTTATTGAACTCAGCCAAGGCTTTCACAACTTTCAAAGACTTGCTCTAGATCATACGTTATGTTTTATTTATTTTTAATTTTTTCTAGATTTTTAAAGTTTATTCCTGGATTTTATTTGTGAATTTTTTTTTTTAGAATTCTGACAAATATAATGAATAAATGAGATTAGTCAGCAGTTTACTTTCTTTGATTTGTCTTCATCCAGCTTTGGTATTAGAGTTATATCATTTTCTATATTGAACTGAAGATCTTCCCATTATATAGCCTGAAATTATGTATTCTTTGAGGGTTAGATAGCTCAATTGTGAACCCATAATGCGTTGGTAAATATTCAATTATGCTTTCAAAGACTTTTGTGGTAATTGATCTATGCATCTTTCTGCTTCTTCTTGGATAGCTTTTAGTAATTTATATTTTGCTTGGAAATCATTGATTTCCTCTAGATTTTCAAATATTATGTTCCCAAACAGTTGTACAGAGTATTTCACTTAAATTTTTTTTAAATCTCTCCTACATCTATAGTTCTGTCAGCTCTTTTATTTTTAATTTAAGAATATTATGGGGGTACAAACAGTATGGTTATATATAATGCCTTTGCCTCACCCAAGCCAGAGCTACAAGCATGCCTTTCCCCCATACAGTGTGCTCCACATCCATTAGGTGTGAGTTTACCCACTCCCACCACCCCCCTCCCACCTGACCGGCACCCAGTGAATATTACTTCCATGTGAGCACCTTACTGTTGATCAGTTAGTACCAATTTGATGGCAAGTATATGCAGTGCTTGTTTTTCCATTCTTGTGATACTTTACATCAAAGGATGGGCTCAAGCTCTATACAGGATGATATAAGAAGCTCTAGTTCACCACTGTTTTTTGTAGTTGAGTAGTATTCCATGGTACACATATACCACATTTTATTAATCCACTCATGTATTGATGGGCACTTGGGTTGTTTACACATCTTTGCAATTGTGAATTTCTGCTATAAACATTCAAGTCCAGAGGTCTTTATTATAGAATGTCTTTTTTTCCCTTGGGTAGATGCCCAGTAGTGGGATAGCTGGATCAAATGGTGTTTCTATTTTTAACTCTTTGAGATATCTACAAATTACTTTCCACAGGGGTTGTAGTAATTTTCAGTACCACCAGCAGTGTAAGAGTGTTCCAATCTCTCCACATCAATGCCAGCATTTGCTGTTTTCGGACTTTTTGATAAAGGCCATTCTCACTGGAGTTAGGTGATATCTCATTGTGGTTTTGATTTGCATTTCCCTAATGATTACAGATGTTGAGCACTTTTAGATGTTTGCTGGCCATTATTCTGTCTTCTTTTAAAAGATTTCAGTGCATGTATCTTGTCCATTCTTTGATGGGGTTGTTTATTTTTTTCTTGTTAATTTTCTTCAGTTCTATATAGATTCTTATTATCAGCCTTTTATCAGATGTGTAGCATGCAAATATTTTCTCCCATTCTGTAGGTTGTCTATTTACTCTAATGATAATTTCCTTGGCTGTGCAGAAGCCTTTTAATTTGCTCAGGTCTCATTTATTTATTTTTGTGGTTGCTGTGATTGCTTTGGGGGCCTTCTTCATAAATTCTTTGTCTAGGCGATGTCTATAAAAGGTTTCCCAACATTTAATTCTAGAATTCTTAAGGTTTCATGCCTTAGGTTTAAGTCTGTTATCAATCGTGAGTTGATTTTTGTGAGAGGTGAGAGGTGGGGATCCAGTTTCAATCTTTTGCATGTGGTTATCCAGTTTTCTCAACACTATTTATTGAATAGAGTTTCTTTTCCCCAATGTATATTTTTGTCTTCTTTGTCAAAGATTAGGTGAAAATATGAGGATGGTTTTATATCTGGGTTCTCAGTCCTGTTCCAAAGGTCTAATTTCTGTTCTTGTGCCAGTACCATGCTGTTTTGGTTACTATAGCCTTGTAGTGCAGTTTGAAGTCTGGTAGACTGATGCCCCCCAATTCGTTCTTTGTCCTTAATATTGTTTTGGCTATATGAGATCTTCTCTGGTTCCATATGAAATATAGAATTTTTTTTTCTAGATCTGTAAAGAATGATGATGGTATTTTGATATGGATTGCATTAATTCGGTAGATCACTTTAGGTAGTATAGACATTTTAACAATATTCATTCTGCCAATCCATGAGCATGGTAGAGTTTCACATGTTTTTATCTCTTCTACAATTTCTTTTCTCAGTGTTTCATATTTCTCCCTATATATATCTCTCACCTCCTTCATTAAATATATTCCTAAATATTTAATTTTCTTTGATATTATTGTGAAAGGAGCTGCATCTCTGATGTGATTTTTGGCTTAGCTGTTATTGGCACATATGAATGCCATTGATTTGTATTCATTGATTTTGTATTCTGAGACTTAACTGAATTCATTTATCAATTCAAGCAGTCTCTTGGTTGAATCCTTGGGATTTTCTAGATATCGTATCCTATAATCAGCAAAGAGTGAGAGTTTGACCTCTTCTTCCCCCATTTGGACACACGTAATTCACCTCTCTTGTCTGATTGCTCTGTCACGGATTTTGAACATTATGTTGAATAGAAGTAGAGATGGTGGGCAACCTTGTCTGGTTCCAGTTCTAAGTGGGAATGCTTTCAATTTTTCCCCATTCAGTATGATATTGGCTGTGGGTTTATCATATATGGCTTTAATAATTTTAAGGTATGTCCCATCTATTCCTATTTTGTTAAGAGTTTTTATCATAAATGTGTGTTGGATTTTGTCAAATGCTTTTTCTGTGTCTGTTGAAAGAATCACATGGTCTTTCTTCTTGCTTTTATTTATGTGGTAAATTGCATTTATAGATTTGCATATTTTGAACCATTTTGCAGCTCTGGGATAAAGCCCACCTGGGCATGATGAATTATATTTTTGATGTGCTATCGAATCGGTTTGCTAAGATTTTGTTGAGGATTTTGGCATCTATATTCCTGAGGGATATTGGTCTGTAGTTTTCTATTTTTGTTGTGTCCTTTCCTGGCTTTGGTATCAAGGTGATATTGGCTTCATAGAATGAGTTGGGGAGGATACCATCCTTCTCAATGTTGTGGAATAATTTCTGCAGTGTAGGTATGACATCTTCTTTGTAAGTTTGGTAAAATTCAGGTGTGAACCTATCTGGTCTGGGATTTTTTTCTTGGAAGATTTTTAATTGCCTCTTCAATTTCTGTCCTTGATATTGGTCTGTTCAGTAATTCTATTTTTTCTGATTGAACCTAGGGAGGTTTGTGTTTCTAAGAATTTGTCCATTTCATCCATGTTTTGTACTTTTTGGGCATATAGATTTTTATAGTATTGAAAGATAATAGTTTGTATTTCTGTGATGTCTATAGTGCCTTCTCTTTTTCATTTCTAATTGAGCTTATTAGAGCCCTTTCCTTTCTAGTTCTTGACAATCAAGGAAGAGGGCTGTCAATTTTGTTTATCTTTTTGAAAAAACAACTTTTGGTTTTATTAATCTTCTGTATAATTCTTTTTGCTTTTGATTTCATTTAGTTCTGTTCTGATCTTAGTTATTCTTTTCTTCTGCTATGTTTAGGATTGATATTTTCTTCCTTTTCCAGTTCCTTTAGACAGTTTATTAGTTTGTTGCATTGGGAACTTTCCATCTTTTGGATGTGAGCATTTAAGGCTATTAGTTTTACTCTCAGGAATGCTTTATCTGTATCCCTCAGACGTTGATAACTTGTGTCCCTGTTATCATTTAGTTCAAAGAATATTTTAATTTCCATCTGGATCTTCTCCTTGACCCAATAGTCATTTAGCAATAGATTGTTTAATTTGCATGACTTTATGAAGTGGTGAGTGTTTCTATTGGAACTGATCTCTAATTTTATACCACTATGGTCTGAGAAGATACATGGTATTATTGCTATTTTTTAAAATTTCTTGAGATCTGATTTGTGACCTAGGATGTCATCAATTTTAGAGAAAATTCCATGAGCTGATAAGAAGAATGTATATTCAGTTGTGTGTGTGTGTGTGTGTGTGTGCACATGTGTGTGTAACGTTCTGTAGATGTCTGTTAGACCCATTTGTTCTAGAGCTCTGTTTAAGTCCATTGTTTTTTTGCTTATTTTCTGCTTGGAGGATCTGTCCAGTTCAGTCAATGGGGTGTTGAAAGCCCCAGCTACTATGGCATTACTGTTTCATGTTATTTAGATCAAACAGTATTTGCTTTATGTATCTGGTGCTCCTGTGTTGGGTGCATAAATAGTAGGAATTGTTAAGTCTTCTTGTTGGATTTTTCCCTCCACTATTATATAGTGACCATCTTTATATTTCTTTACTTTTGCTATTTTAAAGTGTATGTTATCTGATATAAGAATAGGTATCCCCACTTTCTTTTGGTTTCCATTTGCATGGAAGGTTGTCATCCAACCGTTCACCTTGAGTCTGAAAGCGTCTTTGTGGGTAAGATGCATTTCCCGGAGAGAGCAGATACTTGGCTTGTGTGTTTTTTATTCACTCAGCCAGTCTATGTTTCTTCAGTGGACAATTCAAGCCATTCACATTTATTAATATAATTGATATTTGGGGTAGATTTCTGTTCATACTCTTGGATAAATTCTTATTATTTTGTTTTACCTCTCAAGCCATTGTGGAATCAGGTTTCTGGACTTTAACTCTTACATGATTTTAATTTGGTGGGTATCTATTGGGCTGTTCAGTGTATTATGCAGTTGTGGGTACTTCCTTCAGGGCAGGTCTGGTCTTCACAAATTCCATCAGTGATTGCTTGTCTGGGAAAGTCTTTCTTTCTCCCTCACAGATGAAGCTTAGTTTTGCCAGATAAAGAACTCTAATTTGCCCATTATTCTGTTTTAGAAGATTGAGGAAGGGTCCCCAGTTCCTTCTGGCTTATAAAGTTTCAGTTGAGAAGTCTGAAGTTAGTCTGATAGGTTTTCCTTCGTAGATTATCTGCTGTTTTCCTCTTACTGCTTGAAGGATTGTCTCTTTCATGTTTACTTTGGCCAGCCTAATAACTATGTGATATGGTGATTGCTTTTTCACATTGAGTCTCCTTGGTGTTCTGTGTGCTTCTTGTACCTGGATATCTAGACGTCTGGTCAGGCCAGGTAAGTTTTCTTCCATTATTCCTATAAACAGATTTTCTAGCCCTTGTGTATTTTCTACTTCTCTCTCCAGGATGCCTATAATTCCTATGTTAGGTTTCTTTACATAATCCCACATTTCTTGTATGTTTTGTTCATATTTCTTACTTTTGTGCTCTGCTTCTTCATGTGATTTGTTTAGCACATAGGCATTATCTTCAAGCTCTGAGATTCTTTCCTCTGAGTGTTCCACCCTATTCTTAAGGCTTTCCACTGTGTTTTTTCCACAAAAAACAATCCAGGTTTTTTATTTTAGCATAATTAAAAATTTAGGCATATAACCATATTTGACATCTTTAGGATCAAATTTTCCATCTTTGACCATTTTGGCCCCTGAATAAACATTTTTAATTGTTTGCCTTACAGACAGAAGAGGTCATAGGACTATAAGGCAGACTTCTTTAAATAAATCTTATTTAGTAGCTGAAACTTTAAAACATAATTATAAAACTAAATTAATTTTTAAAATTAATCTCAAAATTAAAAATAAAGTGAACTAAATGAACTTAAATGGTGTCTACTGTGTTTTGTAGTTCCTTGAATGTCTCTTTCATTTCTCATATTTCTGTTTAGTTCTTTCTTAATACTTCAGTTTCTTTAGAGAATTTTTCATTCATTTCCTGTGTTGTTCTTTTGGCTTCTTTGTGTTGGGTTTCTATTTTCTCTTCAATTCCATTGAGTTTTCTTATAATCCATATTTGGAATTCTTACTTTGTCATTTTAATAATTTCATTTATGTTGGTATTGCTTGTTGTAGATCTAATGATTTATTTTGGAGGTGACTTTTCTCTCTGATCTTTCATGTTTTTTTGCATTCTTTTGCTGGTTCTTTCTCATCAGGCTTCTACGTCCAGAATGCAGGGTGGTAGGACTGGTTTATGGACCTATCTCCAAGTCTCCAAGGGGTTGTTCCTTGATAGTGCTGTGGAGAGGCTTGCTGGTCCTATATTGCCTTAGGGTTATTTTAGCAAGTTGGGTCACCTGTGACCCGTTGTCTTCACCTCTTGCTAATAGAGACTAGTGAGTTTTGTCGCGCAGCTTAAGCTCCAAGCTGGTGGATTGCACTTGTGGGTATGACTCCACTGCCCTCTCATAGCTTAAGATGGAAGGCACTGTGTTAAGCTATGGGGTTAACCTCTCTGTCCTTGATTGTAGTTTCTTTGCATGGAGGAGCCAATTATTGAGGTAACCTGGTATCTCTGGGGTAGGCTATGGTCCCCTGGATGGTATATATGAATGCCCCAATCTTTGGGAAGGGCCTTGTCACTCACAAGGATTACTTGGACCCTGTTCCCCCTTAAGGTGGGGGTAGGCGCAGGATAGATAGCAGCTGGCTAGCTCAAGCCTGGGTTTGTGTGCTTCTATGGTTGCTTGATCTGCTTCTAGTGGGAGCCACTAATATGTTATTCAGGGCTCTTTTGCCACATTTGGGAGGCTGCTCCTGGTGAGGTGGGTCAATTGGGATAATTGCTGAGGTCTCTGGCCAGGTTTTTCCTTCCCTGTCCACAAACCCCAATGCTGGCGGTCGCCTGGATCTGGAGAGCAAGCCCTGGAGTTATGTTCTTATTAGATGACCTAAGCTGGTCTGGTGGGCCGAATCATTAGGTTGCTGACTATTTTTTAGCACCAAGTGCTGAAAATTCATGTCAGTCGCACAGAGAATGTATATTTTCTTGCTTCTCCTCACCTCCAAGGGTGGATCCCGCCAGGCCTGGCACAGAAGTCCCCAGGCTGTGGGAGGGGTGTTGCCTGAAACCACCATGTGAGGCAGCATCTCTGGGCTGGAGGCCCCCAAAATGGTGGCTGCCTGCCCCTGGAGATCTAGTGTTGGGGGTGAGCACTCAAGAGTTTCTGGCTGACACCGGTCTGGCAAGCCAAATCAACAGGTCGCTGACTATTTTCCAGTACCAAAGTCCCACAGATTCATGCCAGCCATACAGAGAAAGCAGATTTTCCTGCTTTTCCCCACCTCCAAGGGCGTAGTCAGCCATGCTCAGCACGAAAGTCCCAGGTAGGGGTGGTGCCTTAAACCGCCATGCACTGCAGCATCTCTGGGCTGGGGACTTCAACAATGGTGGTCGCCTGCCTCTGGAGAGCTAGTGTTGCGAGTGACCACTCAGGAGTTGGTAGATGCCCGTCCAGTGGGCTGAGTCAACAGGCTGCCAGCTGTCGCTTTTGCATCACAATCCCACAGTCTCATGTCTGCCTATCAGGGAGTCCTGCTCTTTTTGTCCCACCCTCATCCAGTTGAATCACCAGTGGTTTTCAGGGGGAGAGCCCCCTTTTTAGCATCCACCTTGTGTGCTCTGGTCCTGCTGACCACCAAGAGGCGAGGTGCCTGTCTCCAAACTCATACATTATGTTTTAAACAGCGCAAGTCTTATATGTGCAAAAGAAAGGCTTATCAGAACTCAAGATCTACATTTTAGTAATGCTCTGAATGCCATGGAGGCTGTGGTAGTTTTTCTTTGTATCCTCAGGGACTCTTTTATCAAGAAAATCCCTGGCAATAAATATCCATTATATGAAGGCTGCTAATTTAAAGTCAGAATACCAAAGGCTTCATAAGGCATGCAAAACAGTTTGCTTTTCAATCTTATGACGAAAATATCTTGGTGCACAGCTTCTCTTTTTGCATCCCTCACTCTCTACTTCATTCTCTTCTTTATCTAAAGGACACTTTATGACACAGCCAGGTGGGGATGTGTCCATCTGGACCATTTCTTTTTTCATTCAGAGGCAGACTTGCCTCCCTATGCACTCCGACCCTATAGGGTCCCTTTGCCATTTTACTATATCACAAACCTCCCCCTTACCCAAGTAGGAAAAGAACTGATGTCATTCTTTAAAATCTGAGATTGACTGAGAAATTCACCTATCCCAAAGTGTTTCCTTGCCTATAGACATTTGCTTCTTAAGCCTTTTATTCCACAATGAGCATTGATTTTTATAAAGAGATTTCAGGCCTCAGCAGGCAAATATGGAGATTTTGGAGGGATCAGGGGGACCCCTAAAATCTCAATAGTCCTATCAGTTCTATAAAACCAAAGGAAAATCTTAGATCTTAGACCTCTCATCCTTTCCAAGATGGGAACTCTGGCCCAAATCAACCTGAAGTTTGATTTATTAGACTAGTGAGCACCTTCCTACTCCACAACCATTTACAGGCCAACCCACATAGTCATTTTCCTTGTTACCAAACTCCCCCTGTTCTAGCTTTCTCTGCTTTCTTCCTGAGATCCTGGCATGCCTTTTGGACAATATTGTTGGAATACACACTGTCGGTTGAACTCAGTCACTCACTTCACTAGCACTGTGCTATATTTACTTACCTAAAGGGCAAGAAGGCTCCCCTGCATCAACAACAATGGAGGCTGTGAAACAAAACAATTTATCTCCTAAAGCTCAACTGTCAAGTTTCCACTGCAAGTGCAGAAAAGGGTAGAGAAATAACTCAGCTTTCTCTGCTTCCTCTGACTTTCGAGCAGCATGTTAATATGGCTAGTTAGTGCCAGTTTATGCCATCAACATTGTAAATTCAGTTGCTTAAGACTCACAGTGGTTTTGGTATAAGCCTTTAATCTTAGTAATGATTCCTTGATCAGCTGTGCCCTTCCAATTCAGAGGTCATTAGAGGTCCCTGCTGAGAATTCCCCAGCTGTTTCAGCTCAGTTCATGTATATTTATTTACATGATTTTTGAACCACATTTGGGTATGCAGGAGCACAACTCCTTTTAGAGGTTGGTGCTCCAAATCGTTTCCTGAAAGTGCAGCAGAGCTGGGAAAAAATCAAACCCAGGGTGCAGTGTGTCTGTGGTGCTTGAGATGCAACTGGCATCTTGCTTTTAACTACTTCAGAGTTAATGGCAAGCCTACCAGGGCATCTTTGTTGCTTTCAAAAAGGCCAGTTGGAAACAAGTAAGTCATCTTCCAGGTAGGGTATCATTGTATTGGCAAAGATAGGACTTTTAGATAAGGAAGTTAAAATGATCTACTGAAAAGTAGAAAATTCAGACTGTTCATTTGGCTTTACTGAGACCAGAACAAAATATGCTAGCTTGAAGTATCAGGCCAAAAATTTTTGCATGTGTTGACTTTCAAAATGAGTATGCAGAAAAATATTCATTTTGGAAGAACTTGTGAAAGACTTGTGGCAGCAAATGGCACCTAACTGGATTTTAAGGGTTTTTGTGCTTCTCTTAGGAACTTAAAAGAATGTAGCAATGAATTTCTAGAGGTGAAAAGGACATTAGAGATTACCTGAATCAATCTCCTAAATTTACAGATGACAGGACTAACAGAACTAGAGAAGGGAAGCTGCTTGCTCAAATTCATACAGCAATTTAGTGCAGAGTCAAGACTAAACTCCAGGTAATCGTCAAAGTATTTCATTTAGACATCTCTCCCCTATTTTACAACTACAGATAGATTGGTGGCAACTTCACAATGCCAACCCAAAATTAGGGAGGCAGTAGTTAAAAGAGCAAAGCTTTGAAGTCAGACAGGCTTCTATGGAATAGTAGCCCTGTTCTACTGCTAAATAGCCATGTGAACTTGACTAAAATTCTTAATCTGTCAGAGGTTCAGTTTCTACACTTGTTAAGCAGGGATTAAGACACCTACCTCAAAAGGTACTTCTGGGATTAAATGTGATAACACATGTAAACTGCTCAGTGCGATGCATAGGCAGTGATCACCAAATGACAGCTGCAGCAGTTGACATTGTCATTATTTCTAAAGGAGTCCTCTGAAATAGCTTCTCTTGTGCTATAAACCTTTGTTTTCACATCATTAACTATTGGACTGGGGTACAGAAGCCAGCACAAATCTTCAAGCCTCTGTCAGTTGAGGGTAGAGCCCAAATGAGAATAAAGCTGTTCTGTGATTGTATTGTGTTGCAGGGAGGAAATATAATTTGATTTCCAAGAATTCAATTGAGGGAAGTCTTCTCAAACCTACCTGCATAAGGCAAGGCACATCTTCACAGCAGTAATAGCACAAAGAGACACTTTTGCTAAAAAAAAAAAAAAAAAAAAAAAAGCGTCTTCTAGTAAAGTGGAAAGAATGTACACAGTCTTAGCCTCCAGCTGGGTAGCAAATTTCAGAATATTTCCTGAACAAAGGCTAGTAAGCATGAGGTGTGTCATGTTTGATCATTAGGTAGTTCAGCTGGAAAAAAGATAACATACACCAAGACAGCAACGGCTGTCAGATACTCCGTGCGGTGCTTGCAGAATTGGGATTCTTTTATTTGCTTTTTCAGATTCTCACTCAAACTTCCTTCAGTTATCCACAGAATGACCTCAGGGACGCCCAGCTGGATTTTATCTCATCTCTTTCCATTAGTTCCCCCATCCTGCCACCAGCTTTTCTTTTCGTTAGTGATCAATAGTGAGATCTCTTTCTATGAAAAATAACAAAGCCCTCAGCATTGCCATTTTTCTTGTAGCTGTGGCTGGCTTAGCCCCAGGCCAGGAAGCCAGAGTTGTGACTATTGATTTGATTACAGCTCTGGGAAGGAAAGGGAGAGGAAAGCTTCTTGTACCACTGTTAGATTAGGAGCTGGTTTGCCATGACTAAACTGGATCCTGACTATGAACCTAAAAAATTGAGATACTTGTGGGGAGGGATAAAAAAGTCAGATTCATGTATCATATCCAATGACTCCTCTGATGGTAACTAAGCAGTTCATTAAGGCTTGAGTTGTGAAGTATATCATGATTATTTTTCTTCATAAATATAAGTCAAACTGGACGCTTTTGAATGTCCTCTTACGACCATTAGTCTAGCCACTGGAGAACATGGCTCAAGAGCCCACTACTCCCTGCTGGAGCACTAGGGTGTTAGAGGCAGAGGAGCTGTACTCCCTTGGGCTACTGGTAGTTCTGTTGAGAGAGTTAAAAGTAGGGCAAATCTGCTCCCCATCCACCTTCAATAAAATACCCAGAAGACATTGCTACAGCAATATCTCAACGAGGGAGAAAGTTCAAAGAACACTCTCCAAATCCCAAGAGAAAAGAGTCCTGATTGAATTGGACAAAGAGCACAGAGACTTTCATTAAGAGATGGGATATCAGACTTGGGTGGGGATCTCTAATGGAATGCCCTGAGCAGTGGGGACAAAGGTTAAGTCTGAGGACATTGGGCAAGTATATTTTATATAAGCCAGTTTACGGTAACTGCTATAACAAACAATTCCCACATCGTACTGGCATTGCACATCAAAAGTATATGTCTTTTTCATGTTGTTATCCAGTGTTGAACTGCAGGAGAGCTCTGGTCCACTCAGTCATCACAGTCTCAGCCTTCCATCTAGTAGCTCTGCCGTATTTTAGGGCCTGAGTGTCTTCCGCTGGATTCTTCTGGTGACTAGAGGAGACACAGAAGACATATCTATTCTTTTTTTAAAATTTCAGGATATTATGGGGGTACAAAAGTTTAAGTTACATATATTGACTTTGCACCACCCGAGTCAGAGCTACAAGCGTGCCCATCCCCCAGACGGTGCTCACCACTCCCATAAGGTGTGAATATACCCATTCTCTCCACCCCCCTCTCACTTTCCTGACACCCAGTGAATGTTATTTCCATATGTGCACATAAGTGTTGTTCAGTTAATACCAATTTGATGGTGAGTACATGTGGTGCTTGTCTTTCCATTCTTGGGATACCTCACTTAGTAGAATGTGTTCCAGCTCTATCCAGGAGTATACAAGAGGTGCTATATCACCACTGTTTCTTAAAGCTGAATAGTACTCCATGGTATACCTATACCACAGTTTATTAATCCACTCATGTATTGATGGGCACGTGGGTTGTTTCCACATCTTTGCAATTGTGAATTGTGCTGCTTTGAACATTCGGGTGCAGATGTCTTTCTTAAACAGAATCATTTGCTCTTTTGGGTAGATGCCCAGTAATGGGGTTGCTGGATCGAATGGTACTTCTACTTGTATCTCTTTAAGATATCTCTATATTGCTTTCCACAGAGGTTTCACCAGTTTGCAATACCACCAACAGTGCATGAGTGTTCCCATCTCTCCGCATCCATGCCAACATTTATTGTTTTGGGACTTTTTGATAAAGGCCAGTCTCACTGGAGATAAATGATATCTCATTGTGGTTTTGATTTGCATTTCCCTGATGATTAGAGATGTTGA
>CAUYSK010026882.1:0-11779 GCA_963575035.1 Avahi laniger | reverse complement strand
AATAACGTTGTGTGCCTTTTCTCCAATTAAGCTGCCTTTTGTGAGTTGATTTTTCAGCAAAACTTCAGAAGATGAAGGGGAAGTTTCCCCTTGACCCCTAAGCTGCAGAGTGGAGATAGAAGGAATAGAGGTAGAAAGTGTTCTCTGTCCTCCAGAGTCCCACCGAGTTAGGGCAGTGGTGGACTTGCCCATCCTCGGGGAATTCTACTAACCACTTCTGATCCTCGGTCCTTCCCAGGCAGGACAACTCAACCACCAAAAGAAGAGTCCAGACACAGCTAAGAGCTCCTTGTTTGGCATTTAGGGATGAGGACCCAAAGTTGGCAGCCTTACTCCCTTGCTGGGACCATCTCTGGGAGAAACCGGTCAATTTCACTGATGCCAGTGGCACTAGAAAGAAGGTTCAGCTTTCTTGCTGATAAAAAAGACCCTGCCCCCCAAAAACCTCAACAGAAAAGTCACGGCTTCCTTCCCCAGTCACTGCTGGCCCACATTCCAGTGGCAGTCAGTCTGCCACTGCTTGAGGGACTCCAACAGCTGACTAGTCAAGTTATCAGGCAAAAAAAGAGTATGAACAAAGGAAACATGTAATTTCCAGGAAAAAGACCAAATTGCACGACCAGAAGATGTGGCTAACATAGAGGCAGAATTAATGGGAGAAACAGAAATGAACTTCAACTAAAACATAATGAGGGGGAAAAACATAATGAGGACTTTTAAGGGGGGTACAATTAGAGCATAGAAAATGAAATTATGAACTAAAACATATGATTTCTAAATTTAGAAATTCAATGTAGAAATTAAAGAGAATGATTGCTTCCAAAAATCAAATTAGTATTGGGTGGAATCCCAGTAACCCAGATCAAAACAAAACAAAATATACTAAATACAAAGAGAAATGCACAGATACAAGACACAGAGGACCACGCAGGTGAACACTTCATTGTCTAATGATAGGATTTCCAGAAGGAGAAAGGAAAAGATAGAAGAAAATCAAAAAACTTGCTTCTTTAAAAAGACTTCCATAGTCCCTGGTGGGTTTAATAAAGACACACACAAAGAAGTATCCTGGTGAAATTTCTTAGCTCCAAAGATATCCATGAATATGTACGAATATTACTGTCAATGGAAAAAAATAAAATTGTAAAATATCTCAGCAACAGAAGACAAAGAATACAAGAAAACAATAGTGAGTGATGAAATTTGTAATAGTCATAATGTAAATAGATGCTCACATGTATGGAGTCATAAGAATTTTGAATCAAATGAGACTTACTATAAGGGAAAATTTAATAACCTTTGTCGCTGAACCAAACTGGGGTCCACTCACCTGGCACGGTCAAGCCAGACACCGAAACCAAGAGTTGCAGCAGGAGAGAGGCTTTATTTGCAGGATGCCATGAAGAGTTTCGGCAGTTAACGCCTAAAACCCAAACTCCTCTGTGGCTTACAAGTCAGAGTTTTTGAAGACTAAGGTATATTTCAGGCAGGCAAAATTGCAAATCAATACATTGAGGTTATACATTGGCCTAGCCCCAAAAGACAGAATATCCTAAAGGGGCGGAGGGATAGGTGGATTCAGAGATTCATAGATTAGCAGAAAAGAACATTAAGAGGGATGTGATAGGACCCTCATGGGCAAATTTAGGACAAAGAACAGTTCAATTCCTCAGTTCTCCTTTATCTGCATTTTCCATCTGGTGAGTGTTTCTCAAAAACAACCGAAAAACATGTTAAACTTCTGGCTCACGCCTGTAATCCCAGCACTTAGGGAGACCGAGGCGGGAGGATTGCTTGAGGCCAGGAGTTCGAGATCAGCCTGGGCAAACTAGCAAGATCTTATCTGTACAAAAAATTTAAAAAAAAAAAATTACCCAGGCGGGCATGGTGGCACGTGGCTGTAGTCCCAGCTACTCAGGAGGCTGAGGCCAGAGGATCGTTTGAGCCCAGGAATTTGAGGTTGCAGTGAGCTGTGATGATGCCACGGCACTCTAGCCTGGGAGCCAGAGCAACACTCAGACACTCCAACGCTCCATTTCTAAAAAAAAAAAAAAGAAAATGTTAAGTTTCTGCGAAAGACCATTGTTACTTTCATTTACATTTTCAGGCTAGCTAGGTGTCCAGAACTTTTCCTGAAGGGGCTCAAGTTTTTCTTTACTTTCATGCTTGGGGGACCCAGAAGTCCCCTAAGAGGGATCCCTGTTCCATCCCATCTTGATTAAAATTCTAAGTTATCTCAAAACCTAGGAGCAGGGATATGGAGGAAGAAAATGGAGAGGTAAAAGTGCTTTCAAGCTTTGTTAAGGTTTATGAATTGGGAGAGAGGGGGCTGCAATGTCATTCTACGGCGCTTGGCAAACAACTTAAACTCGCTCCTCAGACATGGCTGCTCTGAAAATCCTTCATCTGCTCTTAGGTCAATGATTTCTTACTGGCTGTAGTATTTCTCTCTCCCTCTCCCCGTCCCCCTTGCTCTGTTTTCTCTCCCTTCCAAGCTCCTCCCCCTTTTTCTGTTCCTACCCACAGGGAAAGTTAACTACAGACTGCATTTTAGCTCCTGTGCAGCTCTAGGGCATGCGGAGCCTTCAAAATCCAGCTCAGGAATTTGGACTTTATCCCGAAGGCAGTAGGAAGTCATTGAAAGTTTTGTGTGTTAGGAAAATTTCTCCAGCTGCCAGATAGAGGATGGATTCAGAAGAATGAGCATAAAGACAAAAAGACCTGCGGGAAGATTGTGGCTCTAGTCCTTCTGAGGAAATTCCATCTCTCCCCACACCCACAATCTAAGTGTGGCCAAAAGCTTTCCTTTTTCCTTTTGCACAGCTGAGATGAGAATGCACCACTTAAAAATGGCTTGCTTTCTACAAGTGGAATTTTCCTGGTTTTATACCAACACTTAAGCTTTCCTTATGAGGATCTGACTTCCCAAAGCCTGTCCCAAGTCCCAGGAGGCTGACACCTAAGAAAAGTCCATTTCAGGATCACAGCCCACTGCAACTGACTTCCTGCCTGCACTTGACCCCTCTAGGAGGTCACTTTCCAATCTGTTCCTGCATCTGGCTGGCTCTGGGTCCTACTGACTTCATCTCTGCTCCAGTCTCCGACTTGCTCTTGGATTTGATGACGAGCTTGGCATTCCCCACTGCTCCCTAATGCTCAAATTCTGAGCCTGCCGTATGTCGAATTAAAACTTTCATTGAATTCACAGCCTCATCAGGTCTATTGCAAAAGTTATAGCATGGATCAGAAAGAAGTAAGTCCCGAAGAATTGATTTAGGGGAATTCATGTGACTCAGAGTATCCCAAATCCCACAGAGCCTATCTTGCCAACAATTGCAGCTCCTCCTCCTTCTCCTCTTGTGTCAGGGAGCCCACGACAATGTTGCTAGAGGAAGTTACTTTGCAAGAGGAAGAAGCCAGTTCTCGTCATACCCTATACCGTTGCCATCTCCGATTGCCTTCAGAGGAAAGCCGGAATTATATCTCAACATGCCTTCAGGGACCCAGAACCAGAAATAAGGCTAAAGACATCAAAAGAATGTTAAGTCTTGGCTCATTTTTATCAGCAAAACCCTGGAGGAGAACGTGTGTGAGAAAAAGGGCTTGACTAAGGAAAGCAGGACATAAATAAAGATGAGGCTAAATGTTTTAATAATGGTATTCTTTCCGGAGATTTGGATGAAAATACTATCTCAAGCAGCCGGGAGTGATTCTAATTGTTTTTCCTCAGTTGGCTTAACTGGAAACCGTGACTCAAAGATGGACCACACCGAAGGAAGCCAAGAGGGCAGAAATTTCTGGGTATGATGTAGAGGAAGGAATGCAAAGACTTAGGAAGATGGGGATTGGCGAGTGGATTCATCCTATGTGATTCACCTACCTCAAAACTATACCTCCCAATAAAGACTAGCAACATACTCACATCACTAAACCATCGGGAAATACATTGGTGCAAGGAGAGCCAGAATCTTCGTGAAGCACTTGTAGGTCAAGGATGCACATGGGAGGAACTGCATGAAACAGGCCCCTAATCCCAGTAAGGGTGATGGAAGGGGTGGTAGGCAGGCAGGCAAGGCCAAGCATCAGTACCTCACCGAGGAGACTTGAAATCCGTAATCGTCATCACTGGCAAAGGTACGTAAGAGGTCATCTGAATAGTCTGACTCTTTGGTGGTGTCTAGTTACCTGAGCAGAAGATCCAGAATTGAAACAGATGGGCAGCTCGCCGCAAGGTTTTATTTGATATATAGAACCAAAAACTCCAAGTCCAGTGAAAAGAGGCCTTTCTTGAGCCACCGCCATAGAATCCTGCCCCCTCACTGAACTCTCAGGTCTGATTCATTTCAGAGACTGGGAGCCCCTTAAATGAAGGAAAAGTGCTTCCCGTCCAAAGCAGACTCTGCGATTACATGATAGGGATATACTTGGCCTCTTATTCCTCACCTTCTCCAAATAGACAGCTATAATAGGAGTCAATGTATCCTTAGGAAAAGAAAATATCTAAACCTTTGGCTTTGAAATAACGGGAGATTTGAATGCCACTGTGGACTACCGGTCCATGGCAGCCTTATCATAAGATTATAAATGCCTTAATTCTAATCAGCTTCACATCGGGCTCTATGAAACCCCAAACCCATCTTACGGTAGAGTGCATAGTTGGGATAAATAAATTCAGCAACTGACATAATTTCCAAAGTGACTTCCTAATCCCCATCATGAGGGCTATTATGTAAGAAAATCAAATTAAGCCTTTAGAGCAGCACTGTCCGATAGAAATATAATGTGAGCCACACGTCTAATTTTAAATTTTCTAGTAGCCACTTTTTAAGCAGTAAAAAGAAACAGGTAAAATTAATTTTAATAGTATAGCCTTCTCATCCAATGTATCCAAAATAGTATCATTTCAACGTGTAGTCAATATAAAACTTATTAATGTGCTTATTTTTATGCAAAGTCTTCAAAATACGGTGTGCATTCTACACACAGAGTTGAAAGTTGCAAGGCATATGGTTCCTCTCATACCACCTTCTAACATACCTGTCTTGCCCGTGTAGCTGTCAGATCTCAAAGAAACGTAGAGGATTATTATAAGGTTAATTAGGTAGTGACTCAAATTGTATCTGCTACTCCAAATGTGATCTCTTTACTGGACCAATCAGGGCAGTTCCTGACATCTGGTATGCAGCCACAGTTGTGGTGACTGTCTATTCAAATAACGAGAAAGCATTAGTTGCAATTTGCTTTCACCTGGCAGACAGAACCATACAGACACCTTCACTATCTTGCACGGGGATTATATCAACTCTGCCTCTGTGCCACATTTAATCCATGCTTGACTTTCTCCCTATTCCATAGACATGATGTTGGCTTCTTGATGACATCAAGGACTTGAAGGCCAGATGTTGCAGGTGTTTTTGATGCCTTGGATAAGACGTATATGTGCCTTAAGTGAAAGATGTGTCCCATGAACACATCGAGGGCTACCACCTCATTGAAGTATAAATCTCTGATAAAGTCCAGGGACTGAGTTATCACTTTCAAAGGAAGAAGTAGGTGCATGTTGCAGCTTCTGTCATCAAAAAAGAAACACATTGTTTGACAGACTTTTTTGGATTTTGGAGGCAATATGTACATTTAAACATGCTGGGGTTTTTTTGTTTCTTTTTTTTGAGACAGTCTCTGTTGCCCCAGGTAGATTGCAATGGTCTCATCATAGCTCACTGGAACCTCAAACTGCTGGGCTCAAGCGATCCTCCTGCCTCAGCCTCCCCAGTAGCTGCAACTACAAGCGTGTGCCACACCTGGCTAATTTTTCTATTTTTTAGTAGAGACGGGGTCTCGCTCTTGCTCAGGCTTGTCTTGAACTCCTGAACTCAAGCAATCCTCCCACCTCGGCCTCCCAGGGTGCGAGGATTACAGGCGCGAGCCACCACACCCTAAACATGCTGTCTTGACAGTTTTACTGAGTCACCTCAAACCCTTCCAAAATTGAGTAGGACCCAAAGAAAGAAAAAATTCCGCAGCTGTCTTTAACACTTGGCACTTAGGACCCCCGCAGGTCCGCTGGTGTTTGATGTGTCTGAGCAGACACAGGATGCTGCTCCTGTGGCAAGCCTCAACGGGGGAATCTAAACTGAGTCCCTCGGGGTTTTGGAGAAAAGCCATGTACTCTTTGGCAAGTAACTATTCTCCTTCTGAGAAGCAGTCTTGGCTTGCTATGGGTAGCTAGAGACTGAATTCCTGTCAATGAACACGAAGAATCCATGTGATATGGGCTGTCCGCTATGAACTGGATGTTTTCTGTCCACCAAGCCATAAAGTCAAGCTGGTACCAGTCCTGAAAGACACAATCCCAAACACCACAATCCCAAATGTTGAAATCCCAGAAGATCAAAAAAATCCCTAAAGTCTAAAGTCCCTAATGTCTAAAATCCCCCAAATCACAATTCCAAAAGATTAAACCTCTGAATGTTGAAATCCTGAAAGCTGAATTCCAGGGAAGAGATTAGTATGTTTTCGGTTGCACGCAGCATAGTTGCATCATGTCAGGTAGAACGATTACCTTGTTAGTGTCTTTATTTGCATTCGATGGAAAATTCAGATGAGTGGAAGAGCCACACAATACGGCAACAGCGAAAACCAGTTGAAAAATGCATCATTTGTCTGCAGTGACATTCCTTCCATATGATAAAATTCCAGAAGATTTTAATAAATGAAAGCCACATATGCCTGAAGAAGGCAGCAAAGTTACTGACTGGCTCGAAAATAGGTGTGAGCTACCACACCCAACCTGAAAATAATTATCTGCACAGTAGGATAAGAATATACTTACACAACAGCGTTGCTGTCAATCACCGGTATTGTTTCTGCCAAGTTTGTGACCTATATACAAGTGCATGCAGAATGGATTTCTGAGTACCTAAAACAACGTAGAAGCATGGCACAGAAGATGGGAAAATTTAATAAGGAATGCTCATATTGTTGTTTATCAAATCATAGAATAATTTCAAAACGAGAAGTGCCAAGAAGAAAATGAATGTGAATGTACTCTCCAGGGAGAGCCGTGCCCTATAAGAGAAAAGGCAGCTATTCATCGCGAGGCAAGACTTCAAAATAAAATTAATGGTGGAAGTCAGCCAGCTCTTATGGTCTTCCCCTGTACAATTGCCTATATAATATAGCTCTGTATACACTTTTTTATGTGTCAAATTTTCTTTTTAGTTTTCGGGGAGTTGGGATGTTTTTTTCTTTGCTTTTTTCTTTTTTGAGGTTTTCGCCCACTGTTTTAAATAGTCAGCATTAGTTTTCACAATTCACTGTGCTATGTATTTCACCTTTGCATCATTTCCAATAGTTCAGGTATAAATCGTGTAAAGACTTTTAGAAGGTTCTAATTCATTTCATGCATTTTTTTTGCAAATTTGACTCCACAAAAGTGCATTATCACAACATTGACTTTGGGTCTAAGCATTGTGCCTCTACATAAAAATGTTGAAACTTCCTCAGATGACCATGGTAAAAATAAAGCTGGATGTGCACAGTTACCACCCATAGTGGTATGTGCTTACACATTTCCCTATTTCACCTATTTCTTTATGAATACTGTTTGTCAGCTCATAACGGTTATACCCAACTGTCACAGTTAGTCACAACTGTCATTAGCATACATGTTTATGCTCGCAAAAATATGTATGTTATGATTGCTTATTTTATGTGTAAAGTGGCCTGTGAAGGGTTCTGTCGTGTTTTTACATGTTTCTCAAATAAATCCCCTTTTAATAAAAATGTAAATAAATGTCTTTAAAAGAAATCTTTATTGTTTTTCCAGAATTATATTTTTAGGATTTTGATCTTCCGGGATTTCAAGGTTTGGGATTATGGCATTTGCAATTGTGTCTTTTGGGAGAACGGCTCAAACTCAGGTCAAGCATACTAGTAGCACTTCATCAAAAGGTACTGAAGTTATAAGTAAGTTACAGGCAGGCGGCTCAGAGTCTCAGAGTGCTACTTGGTCACATTACCTCCTCATCATTGACATCGTTGACATGGTCTCATTCGTTGGCCTAATGTAGATGCCTCTGCATGATGTGCTGGTACCAGAAGGAAGCAGAATGCTGAGCATTTTAGGCTCCCTTAAGGATGGGCCCCGAAAGACAGGGGAATCCCTGAGAAGGGAAATCCTCCCAACAGGCAGGTGTGGCGTATTGTACAGTCCACTTTACCTATAAAGTAAGACGGCCTCAGGTCTGGATCAACAGTGCAGATGCGTGGGAAATGTGCGATGTAGATTCACAGGAAATGGCTAATCACTTGGCCAGATGTTCAAGGAGGTGGAACAAAGGACATGGATTGGTGACAGAAAGGTTTGGGAAAGAAGTTTGTTGAAGAACCTGAAATGAAAGTGTGAGACTATCTGTCTCCCATGGGAAGGTTTATCCAGAGTCCCCAAGGCAGAAGTCACGGTGGCAAGAGTAAAGGTTTTGCACAACTCAAGGATATGAACGTCCCCTCATCAAGGATGACTTGACTATTGCCATGACTGGACGCTCGCTCTCCTAGCAGGAAGACCAAAGCCAAACCCTGATATGATGCCCTGAAGCAGGTGAGCCATCAGCTACCTAGTGGCAGGTTGTTTATCCTGGACTCCTTCCATCACAGAGGATAGTCCTCCCTGGAAGAGACACTTTTCTGGGTCTTATTTATTTATCCTCTTCTTTGTTTTGTTTTGTTTTTGAGACAGAGACTCTGTGGCTCAGGCTGGAATATAGTGGTGCGATCATAGCTCACTGCAACCTCGAACTCCCAGCCTCAAGGGAGCCTCCTGCCTCAGCCTTCCAAGTAGCTGGGGCTACAGGCACATGCCACCATACCCAGCTAATTTTTAAATTTTTTGTAGAGACAAGCATCTCACTATGTTGCCTATACTGGTCTCAAACTCCTGGCCTCAAGTGATCCTCCTGCCTTGGCCTCCCAAAGTGCTAGGATTATAGGCGTGAATACCTGGCACTTTTTCTGAGTTTTAATTTACCTTCCCTGTCCTCTGTGATTTTTCCAGGCATCACACACTCCACTGGCTCTGATCAAGAAACTCATTTTACAATTTAAGAATATATAGGCTAATGCTCCTGGGATCCAGTTGTCTCACCATGTGTCCTGGTCACCCAGAAGCAGCCATCCTTAAAGATGGGTGAGCTTGTTGATTGAGGACTCAGTTATGGCAAGAACTGGGAGAAAACCTGGAAAGTTTGGGCTGAAGTATATGCTCTGAATTTCTTCTGTAGCCCAAATATAAGGGTCTAGTAACCACAGGTGGGAAATGGGTGAAGCATCTTTCACTTTGACATCTAATGACCCACTTGAATAATTTTTGATTCGCATAACTGCACAACCAGGAGCTCTGCTGGTTTAGAGGTCTTAGAACCAATCAAGGAATGTTTCCATCAGAGGACACACAAATGACGATGCTGGCATCTGGACAGATTTGAATTTGATAATTCTTTCAGTTAAATTCCAGAATAATGATTGGCAGCCACAGAGGAAAATGAAGAATAAAGCATCTTTCTACATAGAGTCCCAGGCCTTGGACTCCCTCGGTAGAGGCTAATGTCCCTGCAGGGTGTCTTCCTCTGTTCCTCAGGCTGCTTCCGAACGCTGTAAGCAAATCGCCCTGTTCCAAACTGAAAGCTCACTTGACCATCCAGATCCAGGGATGGTAGGGTATTGGGAAGTGAGGTGGTGCTAATGAACCACACTCCTCTCTCCTGAGCCAACTTCCAAAGCAACTGAGGTATAATCATGGGAGTCACACAGATCAAGATCAAAATACTAACTTTCTAGCTGATAAAGGAGACCATGTCTTGACCTTCCCAGACTCCCTAGTGCTTATTGTCAAAACTGTAGTCCTCCCTCCCTCGGGGTCAGAACACGTTCTGGTAAGTTCACTCCACCGAGGAGCAGAGAATCCGAGTTTGCTGGGAGCAGGCTGCTCCGAAGGAGAATATGCCAGGCTCACTGTTCCAGTTAGTCACTCTTCCTCCCTCAGGGAGGACTGTGTGGAGAAAAAAGGGGGCGAACTCGTCTGCTCATGCCCTCTCCCCTCTCCATGACAGTCTGAGCAAGGCAGGACAAGCCTTCTTCCCTCTCAACACAGCACCTTTCGCCTTGCAGCAAGCTGAGTCTATCAGGGACCATCTGCTGTTCAAGGACGTAACTCATTCTGATGAGGAAAGAGACCTTATTTCTCTCTAAATATCATGAGTTACAGACAGTGGTCTTTGCTGTGTTCTCTAGAACAGTAGTAACGTGGCAATCATATCGGAAGGCAGGCAAGTAGCCGGGAAGAGCAGATTTGGTATTTGGGGACTGGCGGGATGACCAAATTAGATTGTCAGAGCTATTAATTACAAAGGACCCTAGAGATCACTTGAGACACTGGGCATTGGACAATTGGTAAGAAGAGCGGAAGCTGGAAGACACAGAGAACAGGCAGTGAAGGACGTGAGCTGAAGCTATGAGTGAGCAGACTCTGGGAGCTCGGGTGGCGAGCAAAGGGCGTTCTGTAGGTAGAGGTGTGCACAGCAGAAGAGAGACAGGAGCCGGATTCGAATGACGGTGACGCTCTCAGGCAGCTCCCTCTGCTGCTGGAGGGAAGGGCTCACCCAGTGCTGGATCCACTCTGGGAAACCTCACAATTACCAGATTGTGTTTTAGCCTCAGGGAGTCTAGCTGTTGAGTTGTATATAGGTTCATCAGAGATCTGGCTGTATGGCCCATATATCGCTCTGCCTGACACATGTAGCTTCACGAACCACAAACACGCAGGGTAACTTGCATAAGCCTCCTTGTACCTCACAACTCAAAGAGGCTAAAAGACTAGCTTTCCACCTGGCAACTAACTACACTCTGTACAAACCATATGTATTAGTATTAATTAATTTTGGTGGGGGGGGGAAGTCCAGGCACAGTGGCTCATGCCTGTAATCCCAGCACTTTCGGAGGCCTAGGCAGGAGGATTGTTTGATGCCAGGATTTCAAGACCAGCCTGGGCAACATAGCAAGACCCCGTGTCTACCAAGAAAGAAAAAATTAGCTGGGCATGATGGTGCACACCTGTAGTCCCAGCTACTTGGGAGGTTGAGACAAGAGGGTCATTTGAGCCCAGGAGTTCGAGGTTACAGTGAGCTATGATCAGGCTACTGCACGTCAGCCTGGACAGTAGAGCAAGACTGTGTCTCTAAAATAAAAATAAAATAAAATTTTTGACCCAGTAGTTTTTATCCCCATGGTATATGACCTGAGGTCTTTTTGATTAGTACAGAATTCGCTGTGATCATTTCTCCCATCCCAAATAATAATCAGTGATGCAGCTTTAGAGACCTCACTGTTTACCCTAAGCAACTCCTTTTCTCCTGGCACTCCTAGCAGGGTCTTCTTGGGCAGTCCCGCATCCATGTCTAGTGTCTTTCTTGAGGTCCGAGAATGGCACGAGCAGTCAAGACGGTGAGTGTCTGCAGCATCACTTCCTGCTCACCCTTAGCTAGGACCTCTAATCTCTGACTATGCTCTGATTTACCACAGCCTTCTACTTCTCTGCTTCCTCACCTTCCTCATCCCTTTTTGCTCTCTGTACTCTCCTCTCCCCTTGCTTCCTTCCTGTCTTCTTTTTTTTTTTTTTGAGATAGAGTCTTATTCTGTTGCCCACACTAGAGTGTCGCGACGTTAGCCTCGCTCACAGCAACCTCAAACTCCTGGGCTCAAGCGATCCTCCTGCCTCAGCCTC